>VXBQ01006096.1:137496-245899 GCA_013400175.1 Phainopepla nitens | reverse complement strand
CCTCCCGCCGCCGCTCACCGGGCGCGCCCCCCGGGTCCGGCAGCCGCAGCCCCGGAGCGCCCGGAGCGCCGCTACCTGCGCTCGGTGCCCCGCGGCGCTGCCAGCCCGCTGCGGGGGTCCGCGCTCCGCGGAAAACCCGACAGATGCGCCGCGGACGCGCCGCAGACCGAAGAGGCGCGGCCGGCCCAGGCACGGGGCAGGAAATCGGGAGCTGGAGAAATTGTGTGCGTCGGGAATCTAGTTTTGAAAATAGCCACCTTTGCTGCCGCTCTTGAGAAGCTTGTGTGCTAAGTGCTGTTTGCACCTATGGCTGTGGGAAAGGAGCTTCAGGACGTGGGCAAGGGTCAGTGTAGACCAAGAGACAGGACACTCCAGCCACTGCCACCGGGAAGGGGCCATGCAGTTGGCTGACTTCAGACGCCTCAGATAATGCTGTGAACATGACCTAAAGCAAAGGTTTGATCAGTAGTCAAAGACACGTCCTCATCCCGGTCAACGAGCACGTTTCTTTTCTACTTGTATTTCTCTGTCATTTATGACGCTCGGTGGCTTTGGAATACTCTCAGTAGTATTTTGTGATCTGACTAGCGACTTCTAGGGTAGATTTTCAGCATCAACTGCAAGCTACCCTGTTGGGTTTTTTCCTGCTGGAAGTGAACAAAAAAATTCCACAGTGTAACAGCAACTTCCATTTTTAATGGCCTTTTACTAAAAGAGCAGGTTCCTTGCCTTTGCATACTGGATGGAGACTCTCAATGCACATTTTCATTGCAGGATCTAGGCCAAAGTAAGTAATGGTCTGCCATAGCTATTAAGCTATTTTAAGAAATTACTTGGGTTTTATAAAATAATATTGTATTATAGCCCCTTTGGGAAGATTTGTCTTGCACATTTACAGTGCCTGTTATCACTGTGTTCTAATACCTAATTGAAGCCTTTAGGCACTATAGTATTAATAAGTGATAGAAGAGGTAGTGCCCTTATGAAATTCAAGGCTAACAGGAAATTTTTCAGGAACAATTTTTTTCTGCACAGTTGTTGATTTAAAGAATCATAAATATTACAACCTCTGCTCTTTTATTTTTAAAAGCAAAGTTGTGTAAGACTTACTGGCAGGCAGCAAAATGGATTGTATTTCATGAGACCACTCGACATTGCTATGGTTGCGTGATGTTATTTATCATAAAAAACCCAATTTATTTAATTTTGAAAATGCTCTCTTAGCTTTGAAAAATTCTGTCTCATCCACACTGTTTTTGAAAGTGCGAGAGAAGAATACACATTTATTAAGATGGTAGTATAGATTTTGTTCAGTGTTAACCTTGCTGAGAAGAAATGGAATTTTTCAGTCAAACTCAGCCCTTAAACATATGCTAGCAGAATTTTAACGTTTTTTCTACCTCACTGATGCTGAAAGTTGGGGTTTTTTTAAATACTGTTTCATTAGGGAATAAGAAGGTTTACAGTCACACTGAAGTCATCTATCAAATTCTAGGGTAAAGGTAGAAAAGGAATTATTCAAAACATTAGAGGCAAAAAATAAGAGGAAACTCCCCTCCACTTCCTAATATATCTTTTTTCTTGCTTTATTACACATGAAGACAAAAAGTCAGCCATCTTCACTTTTCCTCACTGACATCCACAAATATCAAGAAGGTCAAAATTTTATGATGATTTAAAAGCACAGGTGATGGTTCCTGCCCTGACATCTCACAGTCCAAACAATTGCCCAGTCAATTAAAAAAGGACCTGAGCACCTAGAGAGCTCAGTGCTGCTTCAGTTGTCACCAGCCAGCACAGCAGAACATTTAACGCTGGCAGTAGCTTGTCATTTTCACAGGCTGTGAAAGATACAACTTCCACCCACTCAGGATATACAAACAACTAAATTTCCCATGTCTTAGGACAGCATTACAATCCCAGACTCCCTTGTAAGAAGGGAAGAAAGAAACTTTTGGCACTTTGATTTGAAGTTTGCACAGCTTTTGGGTTCCAAAGTGCCAGTTTTAGCCAAACTTTGTGCCTACAGCTTGGCTACCTTTGGACACTTGCACAGCAGATAGCATGGGATAGGTCATGAGCTCCTTAGCTAGGGGTTGGTGTGTGCAAAGAGAGAATTATGAGTTTATTGAGAAGTCAAAGATACTTGGAGAATTTAGGTGTCTGGCTGTTAAATAGAATGGAGAAATTTTTCTAATTCATATTTGAACTTCTACCCTTCAATTTCTCCTAAATCTTTCTAAATCTAGCTCAAAGTTATTGCCCACATATATTGAAAGGACACACTTCAGGATATCTCTCCTTAAAGTTTTCTCTCTTGGTTTGGTCAGAAATCAAAGTGGGATATGCGCTGGTCTACTTTTTCATACAGAGCCAAACACGGGATCCTAAGAAACACTTGGGAAATCCTAAAATGCCAATTTCTGATTACATGAAGTTCCTGGCTGAGAGAAACAATACCAGACATTCACTTGAAACATGAAAAATTTTCTAATTTTAACATTTATTTACAGTTAAATTCTTGCTTTAGTTATTTGATTCAATCATAGAACTGAGGGATACATTTTCATAGATCAAGGAAGTACAAAAATTACTAAACGTGCCTATTTTCTTTATATTTTTATTTCCAAGCATCAAAAGCTTGAAGCTTTTATAGTAGGTCTGTCTGTGTATCCGCACATCATGACCTCATTACAGTATTTAAGACAAATTTTGTCCTGTGGCTAAGTGTGTAAGTGTTAAAAGGGAATGTAAATTAATTTAGGAATATAATGCTAAAATAATTTTAGCCTGAATAAATATGAACAACATAAATAGGAATCAAAGGTTAGAGATACAGGTGATTCACTGAACTACAGGTTTACTTTTCATTTAGATCACATTCCCAAGCACAAAACAGCAGCAGCACCTGCTTAGCATCACAGGACATTACACAGCAATTAAGTAACAAGAATGTGTTATACAATAATAGGAAATATGGGGAGGCAGAATGTAAATAAGAGAATTTGAATTTTGTCAGCATTTAAAAATTGCTTGTTAGTACTGGAACAGAGCCATGGAAACTTGAATGACCACAAACAGGTTTTGGTCATGGCTTTTGTTTCATTTCTTATCCAGAAGTTGGCATTCTATCAGCCTTCTAATTCCTTGAACGTTGACTCTTTATTGATAGTAGTAAAACAATGCATCATTTACTCCATTTCCTCCATCACCTCAGTATCCCAGCACTTTTAGTCCACCATGACTGCATCTCATGCTACTCATCACATCAGCATAGCATGAATGTCTGTAAGCCTTAGCAATAGAATGATTAAAAAAACAAACCAAGAAATTATTTTATGTAGAAAAAAGATAGGTGAAGTAAAAAACTAGAGTGTGTTTCCACTGGGATGCTTGGAATCCTGTAAAAAGATATGATTTGAAAGGTGATAGAGGAAAGAAAGAAGAGATAAAAATATGCAGTACACCATTTGTGTAGAAAGGACCCAAGAATTTTTACCTTCAGACATTATGAACTAATACTACGTCAATATTAGAGGTGAGATAATGCTGGTCTATAAATAGGCTCATGTAAGGCACTGGTGATATCAAACCAGAGAATAAAACAACAAAAGCAAAGTTGTTCAGGTTTGCTAACAATCACTAGGATAATTGGATGAAACTGAGTGCAGAAACAGACTTTCAGCAAAACCATCCTGGTGTTATTTAACACACTGAGTAAGCTTTTAAGGAAATGTCGAAACTGAGTCATTCAGGACTGAAGTAATTAGAGCAGGGAATCATATACTGGGGGAACAATGCTGTGTTAGAAACAACTGACGAAACAGGATTTCCATATCTGCTATGCTGCATCAGCACAATCAGAAACACCTCTGTACTGGTTTTATATGAGGAAATTATAATGTAAGAGACCTTCAAATATCATTGCATTGCTTCCCTACTGCTTACATTTCTTCAGCATATTCACATTTATATATAATATGTGAAATCAAAAGGAGTTTGAGCACTTCAGTCCTCACAGGGCACCAGGTTTCCAAAAAGTTGCATTGAACTATTCACTGAAATAAGGAAGTCCTTGAAGTTAGAGTCTTCTTACAAAAAAATGTGGCTTTATTTTCTCTTAGCAGAGACCAATGCAAAATTCTGATCAAAACTAAGACTATTCCTCTGAAATTATAAACAAATAATAATAAGCTGTCAGTGGGGAGTGGAATAATTATCACAAAAATATCATCAGGGAAATAAATTATATTTGAAGGGAAAAAACTCAAGTGTTTGCTATTTCTCAATACTGAGCCAAGTTTTCCCCCAATTAATACTTCAGGGTTATTGCCAAATAATAGAAAGTCCCCTTCCCCCAGAAAAAGGGGGAACCTACAAGGGAGTATATGTCAGTGTAAATTTCTGAATGACCACCAAATACAAATCCAGCTGTTGTGAGGTCCCTCAGCTGCTTCAGAGAACATATTGAAATTGTTCAGAAATACTGGTGATGGCACATATATTTTAATGTTCTAGCCTTCATCTCTTCACACTGTTTTATTTACTTGTGCAGTAGCAGAATGACAACAGTTTTGAATCACCACCCAAAGGAGAAGCTGCTTTTTTTAAAATTTTGTGCCTTCTGAGGTCTCACAAGGACCAAGTTTCAGGCTGCAAAACTGCACTGGAAATTCAAATGCTGCCCTGCAGAAGTCAGAGCAGAAAGTGCAGCCGGGATGGCAGCTGCCTTCTGTCCCAAAAGACCCAGGCATCTATTCCTGCAGGAATGCAGGGCTTTCAGGAGAGCCACCCTCTTTCTCACACTTGTGGTTCCAAGATACACTGGGAGGACATATTTTTGGATGTTGATGTACCCATGCCAGTGCTTCTCAGTGTTTTTCATTCCTAAAACACATGAGAATTCTGACTAATTTACCAGTATGCCTTGCATCAGAGTGAAAGGGAGAGAAAAAAGAAAAATGTAGCACCCTGAAAAAAGACTATTTTTCAGGTAGAGAGATATTTAAAGTTTTATTTTCCTATCATATAAAAATATTTTTTCCCTCTGACATCTCCCTGCATTATAGAAGGTCAAATGAGTCTTTTCCACACCATCCTGAATTACGAAGATCTCTTAATACCCTCCTTTGTGCTTCTAGAGGTGTCAGACTAGTCACTCTCTTCATTGCAGATGAGAAAATGGTGAGTGGATATTTTAAAGTCAGAAGATGGCAAGGGTCAGATATAAACAGCAAAAACAAAACGTACTTGTGCCCATCACAGAGGGGTTAGAACTAACCGATCTTTTAAAGTCTCTTCCAACCCTAACCCTTCTATGATTGTATAATTCTGTAACTTCATTAATGGACTTTAAATACACTTTATAGTAATCATTAATGGAGTTTAGGGTCATAGCGTGGTCAGATAATGTCAGGATTATTTCTGTCTGACAGAAGCTCTGGATATCACCTGGTCCAAGTTCCAAATTAAAACTTGTCCAGTGGAATTTTGAATCACTGCACTGAAGAGGATTTCCCTTTAGTTTGGGAAATCCCTAAAATTTCCCATCCTTGCTGCAAAGGACTGGTTTTTTCCTTTGCTCTTAGAATAATTTCCCTTGCTGCAGATTGTATCTATTCTCACTTCTTCTTTTTCAGTGTACCACTGGAAAAAAAGTTTATCTTTGCCATCTGCTCTTCAACTACCCACGAGATAATTGAAGACAGCATTAAGATCCTCCCTTTGCCTCCTCTTTGCCAGGTAGAACAAACCCTCCTCTCTTCTTTATAAGTCAGGTGCTACAGCCCCTCAGCAATCTTACTGATGCTTCAGCGAGGTAAAACCAGTTTATCAATGTATTTTTCTGCATGACTCTACCATCTTGGGACAATATATGAATGCTGCAAAATAAAAGTAGTTATTGTTTTATTATTTCCCTTATTAATCAACTTAATGGTGAGGATTTCCAGCAAGCTGATGGGTAATGTGCTGTCATTCAGGCAGTGAATTAAAAGGACATATTAACCTAACCCATATTTCATTGCTTGTGAGTTTATTCCCTTGTAGCAAAAAAAGGAAAATAGCAATTTATAATCAGAAAGACAATGATTAAAATAAGAATCTCATTATACAATAAATGCTTAAAATAGACAAATGTTGCATCGCCTGCTGCATTTCATCCCTGTCACTGACTTATGTGGAACCCAATTGGAATGCCAACAGTAGCCTGAGAGAGAAAGTTCCATAAATAGCTAGTGATTCTAATTACTTACCAACTTGTATTTAAATGGCCAATTGAAAAGACAGGGAAAAATATTCCAAATACTAAATGAGACTTTTTTCATATATGAATACTGATTTAAAAAAATAAACAATACTATGGCTTGAACTAATTTTGTAGAGGATTTAAATTAAGTCATATTTTGTGGCCAATATAGAAAGTCCACTGGTAGAAATACTAACATGAAGAGCCAACAAATTCAGTTATCACTAACAGCTGTGCAACATACTGATAATATCAATAATCCTGCAGTTCAGATAAATTCTAACACACTTCCACCTTTTTCCTGAATTCCTTCTGTAAAAACAAATTTCTGTCACTGTTGCCTTAGAAGCAGAATGTTGCATCTATTACTTTCTGTCCCTTTATTCACACTTCAATTTCCCACCTCAAACCACCTGAAATTGTGTCATTCACTATTATGTATTGTTTCCTTAAAAACCCTTTGGAGAACTCATAACTTAAAAGTGTTTTAGAAACTGATCTTCTCTCCTGCCAGGTAGATGCCTTCTTCCCTCTTTTTTCTAGTATCTTTAGATATGCCAGTAATTCTGGATTTTGCTTTTATACTTCCTGTGCATTCTTCGTGGCCATCATGTTTTCTCAGATATCGTGTCTGTTTATGTCATCTGTCTTGGTATTTTTAGAAAGAAAAACCTTCAGTGTTAAATTGAAGTGCTATGTAACTAAAGTACCATATACAGCAACAGCAGCAAATATCAATAAAGAAAACATTTAAAAGTAGATTTACAGGAATGCAAAATAAAAAGTACATGTATTTGCAAATCGTAAGTGCTGTTAAGTGTAGCAGAAATTATTCAAGAAAATATTAGTGCTTTTAAAGGGCCCCACCTACTTCTGAATCTTATGGTATCAGGCCTGAAAGCAGAGAATGTAGCCGCTTCCTTAAAACACAGAAAAGACAATATCCAAAAAGCCCATTGTGAAAATAGTTATTTTAAAAATCCTTTTAAAACTATTATTATTTATGCTTTTCTTGTAATATGTACTGTTTTCCCAGTCTTTCCTAACCTCCTCTCTTAATATGGAAGCACAATTGGAATACTAAATCACAATCCAGAATGGCAGCGACTGGTGTGTATGCGGTGTTAATTGAGCTGGGGGACATTCCTTACCAGATGGATATGGATTTTTGTGAATGCATAATGGCCCTTTAAGAAGCTTAAGAGAAAAGTATGAAACCTTTTACAAGCAGCATTCCAAAGCAGGACTGCCAAAAGCAAGTGCACATAAATAGCTCTGATAATTGGAGCCGTATTCCTGCACTCAGTCCTGCAACAGAGCAGGGCTGCTGACCACACACCATGGTTGGATTAGCCACCTGGTCTGGGCTGGTACTCAAGTTGCCCTCAAAGTCTACCAAATACCAGAAACGTAGGGTTGTCCTCTCGGCCAGAACTTCAGCATTTGTTGGTCACCGAACGTAATTTCCCACTTCCCGCACACAAGTGGATTTTTAGATCCTGTACTTGTTTTAAAAGCAGCTGCAGGTTGGTGCCAAGACCTGGCCCCACCAGGTACACATCTTCTCCAGGCACAGCAAGTCCTGTCCCCACATCAAAATGGGGGAAGATGACATTAAATCCATTAGAACAGAGGTAACTCAAGGAACGGACCTTGACTTTTACATTCTTCTGATTCTATGTTGCATTGGCAGTTTTGATGAGACTCTGGTGAAGAGACATCTACATAATACTATTCATTATCTATTTTCTTTATCTACATTTTAAAAAACATGTGTATGGCATATGTTTCTCATCGTTAACTATGACTTTTGTTTATTTATAGTTTTAAAACCTCTGACTACTGCCAGACACTATTAAAAATAAACATTTTAATTGTTTTCATGTTTTATCCTCCCCTCCCCTTTCCACCTAAATCTGACAGGATGAAACATTGTTTTTGCTTGGGATATAGCTGCTTCTGCTGCAACAAGAAAGAGGACTAGAAGGAAGTTGTATACGTATTATCAGAACAGTTTTATATTCAACAGTCTGGAAACAAAGCAAGTGCAATCTCCCAGCCCTCTTTAAGATAAATCTCCCCATTCCCAGGCTCTGCCTCCATCTGAAGGTGCAGAAATGAGAACTGAATTGCTCTTCTGCCATTAGCTCAGCCAAACTTAGCTCTTTCTTCCCAGCAACAGAGCTGCAATGCGAGAGGCCATCTTCATTTCCCATGTAAACAAATAGCTGGACTGCTCCATGGAAGGTGGGTTTTTTCACAGGCTTATGAAAAGCCTTTTGCATCGAAAATAAATTGCTTTAACTACTTTAAGCTTTTTGAGTTTGTTTGCTTTTTTGCCATTTGTGGTTTTGTTTGTTTTGGTTTGGGGTTTTTTTTGCACAGGTTTAAGCATTTGATTACAGACCTAGTGCAAAGGGGTACAAAATACCAGAATAAAGTTAAAACATAACTTTTTCCAGTCTTTCCGATCAGCTGGTTTCTATGCTCCATTACACAGACTAATCTTTTCTGTTTGGGGGGTACAAAGCCATGTTCAGGGGACCTTCTTGGCACCATGGATTTTACTGCATGAAGTCCATCCCTTTAACAGCATTGCAAAGCCTAAATGTCTTTGGTGGGATGCTGGGAAAAAGGATAGAAACACACTCATTAAAGGTGCTTCTAACCATCCTGCAGTATTATCTGCAATTCTAGGTGTACATACCAGAAGAAGTAAGTTCTTTTTTTGATACCTGGTATAACTCCTTTTCCGGAGTGTTCTACTTTCTCAGTCAACAGCAATGACCAGGGTTTGAGAGAAACTGATTCAAGAACTGATTCAGCTGAATCAGTTTCCTAGTTTGAAAAGGGATTATGTGTCACAGTTTTCCTTTATTCCATTTACCTTTGTTTGAAATTAAATCTCCTTAGGCAGAACCATTCTTAGTACGTGTGCCTAGCACATGGGACCCCAAACAGAGTTGGGTGCAGTTTTTGCCAAGCAGGATAGGAGCAGCATCACATAACATAGCATGCTGAGAAACTAAAAACAAAGGACACCAAAGAACTCTCCAATCTTTGGGGGGAAAGAAAAAAACTTAAAAAGGACAAAGGATGTAGGTAACACTCATCTTCCATTCCTGTGAGGGTTCTCAGCTTTTCCTTCTTCTGCCTTTCATTGTCATGATGAAGTAAAATATCTCCATAGTTAAAAGTACCAAGTGAAGGAAAAACAGACTTACAACTAGGATATTAGGGACAGCCTGTCAGATGGTCAATCAGTACAGTTCTGATAAAAAGAGGCTACTAAAATGCATCTTCTCTGTAAAGATTACTCTTATCCTTTCCAGACAAAGAGGGCATAAATATATTCTCAGCCCTTTGTAAAAGATAATGATTAGGAGTGTATGTGTCTGTCTGGGGCAGTGGAGGTGTTCAAAGAAGTAGTGAGTGGAAGTTTTTGCATTGTTCCTGTTTTTTCTGGGAAACAGGTAGAAAACAGGGAGGTAATAGTTAAAAACAGAGTGATTACATCTTCTTTCTTTGCCCAGTTTTTTTTTTTTTTTATTAGGATGATTACTAGTCTGTGAACACAAATTTCTTGCAAATATATTAACTTATTTCTTTTATCATTTTCTGCTCTCTGTGTTAGATCCCTTCATTCAACAGGCTGCAAGTGGAATTTCTGATCCCTCCTCTGTGTCCAGCTCTATCTTAATGACAGAAGTGAAATCAACCCTCCTTGCAGGTAGGAAACTCAGAGTCTGTGGCCTAAATGAGAGATGTGTGAGTCAGAGGTGTTTTCTCCATCCTATCTCAACAGGTGCCATTGTACCTCCTGCTGTTTGGCCAAATTACCAGCATGAGCCTCATTCCCTCCAGGCACAGCAGTTATCCTGTGCTGATGGACCCAGAGACCTGCCCATGCTTACTGAAAAGTTACAGTCACACCTCAGTGGGAAGAGTGATGGAAAATCCAACTGCAGAAATTCCCAGCCTGTGGTAACCTCAGTTCCACTGTGCTTGAGGTAACAGAAAAGCTTTCAGTTTCCACAGAAACTGCAAAAATCAAGCGTCTTCATCTGCTGATGCTACTGTTCACACTCCCTGTCCCAAAGGCACTGAATGGATGTTCTGGATCATGTGCAGCTGGTAAACCAGCAAGGCTCAATGCAGCCTCCTGATGCCCTGTTTGCAGATGAGAAAAGCTCTGCTTTTATCTCCTGGCTATACTATCATAATTTACAATCCCAATTCATAACCCAGAATTAATGCTGAGTATTTAAATCACCCAAGCAAATAAAATATTTCTAAGTTATGGTATGTTTTAAATTAGTGACAGTATTTCCAATGAACTTGCATAGCCAGGTTTTCACCCCCTAATTTGTTTGAAAATTAATTATCAGCCATAACAAGTAATCACTTATAAGTAATCAGGGACTTCACTGGTATCCTGACAGCCTGGTCTTCTGCATGAGAGAAACCCTAAAAGTTTCCTGAATTGTGTCCAAAATAGAAATAAAATATGGACTGCCATTCAGAAAAATAGATATCCAATTCTGATATGGATTTTTGGTAGAGGAAATCTACTGCAGTCTTTACTAAAATCATCTCTCTGCCATTTCTATATAATCTGCATCTTGTCACCATGAGAATTTGCTTAGCTCATAACTGCAGACATATTTGTTATCAACTGGAAAAAATTATCTTTAGCCTGAAGATGATAACATAAATGGATAAAACTTCTTGAGGTTTTGCAGTAAGTTTTACATCCTCTTCCAATTCTTATGAATCCTGTTCTCACAATTCCAACATTTTCCTGCAGGAATCAGGAACCTGATATTCAAGCAGCTACACACAAGCTGGTACTGTTTCTTCTTGAAACCACACATTTCCAGTAACTTTGGTGCAAGTTTGTAGTAAACTAGGTTGAGAGATTAAGCAGCTGTTATAGAAGTAAGCCTCGGAGGAAAACAGAAACAAGCAAACAAAAAAATGCCCACAGCAAAATAGCCCTGAAAGCTTCAACCAAAATTAGACTATTGTAAAGATACTTCGTTGTGCTTTATTGTACAAGGTAGGCAAATGATATTTCAGTTCATTCTATCAAAAAAAAAATTGAGTGACATTAAATATATTCTGGAAAATTTATCAAGTGGAAGAGGGATAAAGGAGGCTCAAAAATGGTTCAAATATAAAATAAGATTTCTCTTTTAAATCAAAATCTGATATTTTTGTGATGTTTCCATTGCAGTTAGAATGATATAACTGAAGTAAACTATTAGATGCCCAGCCTCTGGTTTTGTGTGTTTGGGGAGGGACTTAATATTTTTCAGAAGCCACAGTAAATAACACTGGGTGTTTAATACTTCAATTCTCATTAGTTGCAAATAAATCAATTAGTTATGAACAGCTCTGACTCTCCTTGTAAACAGCCTGAAAGTTACACATACTGATTTTTACAGGCAGGGTAAAAGTTCTTCCACTTTATTTATAGAGGTGGAGAGAGACAAGGATATCCTTTGGACTACTGCAGCTTAAAGCTCAGAAAGAGTTTCCTGCTTCCAACTGTGTCACTAGGAAACAGGAAAATCAAAAAAGAATATTTACCAAAAAAATATTCCTCTAGTTTGTATATATTATATCAAAATGCTATTACTATTGGCCATAAGAAAAAAAGCTTAGCAGCTAGTCTTTCTTGACTTTAGGCTATTTATTATCATAGATTTACACTTCTGAAATCATAGTTAACAGCAGAATTCCTCTCTGTTCGAAGCATATTTATAGTCTAGGAATAGCTATTGCCAGAGGAAATAAGCAAGAGGGTCAGGGGACAAGCAAATTAAAAACAAACCCAAAATAACCCAAGGATGTACTGCTTTGGTAAATATAAACTTATTTTCAATGTTGTTTTTGTAAAAAGGATGTCTATATTGGATCAATAATAATGTATTTATTGAAACTTACAGGAATACCATGAGGTATTTATTTACATGTGAAACAAAGCCCTGAAATCTGTGAAGGTGACAAAGAGACTTAATAATGCGTTCCCCACCCCCCAATGTGTGTTAATCCTGATTAATCCAAATTTTAATGATATTTTTCAGCCTGAATTTTTTAAGTTGTTACCACAACACACAGAAAATCCTTAGCATGGCTGCCAAATTGATCTAATCCTTCACTTTAAGTAAAAAAAATAATAGTAGTAGTCAATGTTTTCTTCTACTACGGGAAAAAAAATATCCTAGCTACCTTTTTCTGAAGATGCACAGCTGTATTAAGGCTCATTAGGAGAGTCACCCACTTGCCTGTTTTTTCAGCATAGGTTGTGCACATGGTACCAGATGGTTTTCAGAAACCCTTTCGTTATGTCATTCCAAAGGGTACCACAGTACAAATGCCCGTGGCTGTTGGTGAGCTCCATCCATACACATGGAAAGACTAGTCTTATGAAGAGTTGTGGAAATGTGCAGTATTCTTAAACAAAACAAAACAAACAAGCAAATAAGTAAATATAACTCCCCCACACAAAACCAACAGCAAACCACAAATGAACTCTCCCCACGAAATACAATACGCAACACAAACAATAAAAAAAATCAGTATTATCACTTGCAGGAAGTCAGGTGCCAGAAAAAAATAAATTAAGAAAACACTGCTTAGCTGAGACCTGATCTCAACTTCATAGAACGTTTGAAAAGGTCATTATACAGGAACATGTCAGTCAAGAGAGCAGCTTCCTTGTAGTCTCAGTTTCAGAAACAAGTACATCGCCGCTGCAAGGGTGTCAGATAAGCTCATCTCAGCTGGAAGTGCTGGACTGAGTCACAGTATTGCAGCTTTTCTGTAAAGGTCTAACATTTCACATTTCAAACAGATCTTCAAAGGCATGTTACTGCCATCAATATTGGAACCAAATTTCACCCAATGGGTTCTTTCTCCTGTCCAGGCTTTCAGTCTGGTACAGTAAAGTATGATCTAAAATAAGTCGAGTGATCCAAACTTCTCTGAATGCAGTAGATAAACAGTACTTCCTTATCAGATCATGCTAGATAGAAAACAGTTTTGTTTGACATTTATAATTATTGGATACCTAAGTAAACTAATGGTTGGCTGTGAATACTGATCATGAATAAGTTCAAACATTGTCATAGCTGATAAAGCTTTTAGATGGTTGTATGGCTAAGTTCTGCTACAATAACCGCTGACCTTAAATAATCATACATTTTTTTAATAATCTCTTTATCTAATGTCCATTTCCCCTTCAGCCTAAGTACTTGTACGTTTCAGAGAACGGTGTAAGCATTAGGAATGTGTTTTGAAGCCAATTTTCTTGGGTTTATTTTCATTCTTAAAAAAAAAAAAAAAAAACAAAAAGAAACTACCACTTTTAAAGGGGACAACTTCAATGTATTATTTCAGCCTATTCCCCAACATGAAACACAACATCCAGCATATGCAAGAGTTTCCCTTAAGTCTACCCAAGAGACTTTTAGAATTTAATAAACTTCTACAGAAGTTCATAGGTGTATTGCCCCACCCCACTTAAGAATGGATTAAAGAGTAAAATTTTAAATTAATCCTGCACTCAGTTTAAAAGTAAGTGAAATAAAATGGGACGAATAAGTTTTTAAACTTGCAGATTTTTTCTCATTGTTCTTGAAGTAGTTACAAAAGCAAGACTAAAACCATCAAGAATAGTAATTAAGCCTTTCTTCTCCTTTTTCTATTTTCTGTGATTATTTGAAAGACAGGGTCCATAGAAAAATAAAGGCTTTTTCCCTTTAATCTACATAACCTGAACAATCAGGTTTTACTTGAACTCACATGATTTTAATAGATATGGCTTATGTTATTTTAAAATAATGGCCTTGTGTACAACGTGTGTATACCAAACACATGCCTACAACTGCACAGTGGAGCCTTTGCTGTCAATTATCAAAATTCTGCAGGCTGATTATGCAAGCTGGAGACATCTGATGCTCCTGTTCATAAGAATTTCTTCACAGGATTACCCAAGAACAGCTCAGAGAGGCCCAAACAGCCCTAGCACATTTAAGATTCAGGCAGCAGCTTTGTGAAGTTCCTATCTGTGTAATGTCCCAAGGCAGCCTGGTGTTCTGCTGGTTACCAGAAATTTCTTTTAGAGAGGGGAAGAAAAAACCCTACACTGTGGAAGCCAGAGAAGCAAATGGAAGTTAGTGCTCACAGGGCCCTCAATGGGAATTAAAATAAATGCTCCTTGTCATTCCACTTACAACAAGGACTTAAAGTCTGGAAGTAGATCAGCAAGAAAAGCTTGTCTTTTGCCTATCTTTTTACTTATTTGCTCCTTCTCACACAAATAAATGATTTCTGAATATCTAAATTGGTCCAAAGAAAGAAAATATTTATAATACATGGGGTGTTTATAATAAAATAGGATTAGTGAATATTTAAACATATAAATCACAAATGCACTGTAACTATGACACACGTAGTCTCCCTTACTAATATCCAGAGACTTCCTCAGTCCTATGACAGGTAGGATAAGAGACTCCTGCTGTTCCAAACCCATTTTTTTACTAAAGCAAACAACATTAGACAACTTGCCCTTGTTTTGCTCTGCTGGTAAATAGCTTCGTAGGCCCACTAGCTACACAGAGATCATATTTTTAGATTAGATTACATTAAAAATAATTCTTTTGAATGATCCAATTTTCCACCTTTTCTTTTTCTTTTAATAGAGTAACCTTTTAAAGAAACTCAAATCAAGATTACTTGGAAACCAGCAAGATCAAAATCTAGCCATTGTAATTTCAGTTCACATTACTGTTCACTATTGTATCTACTAGCACTAGGCTTCCTTGAATTTGTGCAGGATATGAAAAGAGAAAGCTAAAAGTAAACTGTTAGTGCAAGAAAATAAATTTTATTCCAAAAGAAGTTTAGGACTGGAATACATGCAGCTGTAGAATCACTGGAAAATCCAAAATGGTCAGACTAAGCTGTCTTCTCCAACTTGTGCCCTTACTTTCCATATCACTCAGAGGATGTATATGCAATTGTATGACACCTCTGCCCATTCTCCAGGCCAGACTATTAACACTAAGCACTTAAAACATCATAAACCCAGGAATTATAGCACTCTATAAATTCACTAGCTTCAGAGAGGCTATACTATATCATTATTGTATATGATATTAATATATTATTATTATATTATATTATATTATATCATATCATATCATATCATCATTGATGGTGTAATATATTTAGGATATTATGATGAAAATACTTCACCAAGAAACAACTGGTCAATTTAGACATGTGAACTTCTACACTAAACTCTTCTCCAAATAGGCTAAGGGAGCTGTTAAATAAATGAAGGATGAAAAATAAAATTGCTTTGCTTTGTTAATTCTTTGCAGAAATTACTTTGGGGAATACACATTCAGATGTTTTACAGATAAATTTATTAAAGCACTTCAACAGGACTTGAAAGAGCTGTAATCTGGCTTGCTAGGAAACCTTGCCACAGAGCCTTCTGTATCTATCACTCAGTTCTCTTAGACATCAAATTCCTATTAATCATTTTAAAATTTACTAGGAAAAATATATAAAGTAGTTAATTCTATTACATACTTCATGATTTTAATGCTAATCCTTCTTCCTGTTTGCATATAAAGTTCTCATTGATCTCAGCAGCAGCTGGATCAAGGCTTCTGGTAAGAATTTTGGAAAGCTAAGGATTTTTTATGACACCCAGGTAAAAATGTTTCCAGAAGAGTTGATGTAGGCCAGATGGATATTTGTCAAAGGTTCTTTCTACATGAGTTGTAAGATTGAGGATAGTAGATGGAGCAGGGGGTGGATTTATTTTGTTTGGTGGTTTGTTTTCTTTTTAAACACATTGCTCTATTGGTGTAGAAGATTCACAGTTTTACTTCTGCTTATCCAGTGTCAACCACCTGTAGAGATAGCAACTACTTAACCTACTCTCCTTTAGCATTCTGAAAACTTGTTGTCGGCTAGAGGAGCCAAACTTATTTTAAAGTGTACCAAGTGATTTCAGAAGCAGGCAGTGATACTTTATTCTATCCTTGGTAATTGGTTGCAAGACTTGTAAAAGCTATAGCTTGTCCTATACTGCAAAAATGGCAACAAATTACTTAATTTTGATTCAGCTGTTGCATAATAGCCCAGTGAAAATCCTACCTCCCTTATTGACAATGTCTGCCTGGAGCACCACTTTACTTCTGTGATATAGCACAGTTGGTCTGTCCTGCTTCTCAGTGACAAACCCCACAACTTTCCAAGAAATAAAGCCCACTTATAAAATAGTTTGGTTTTGCTTTGGTTAAGCAGTAGGACAAAACTTGAAGATGCAGATGTAAAATACCTGAAAAAAATAATATAGACTAGAATTAAATTATTGGAGCTGTTTGACTCCTGGAATGTGCAGGTATCTCCTGACAGTCATTGGTGGCACTACAGAAGTTGTTAAAGCCCTTGCAAGTGTCATTAACAGTCAGTTTCACAACAAAGACACAGGTGGGAGGGAAAAGCAGGGTGGGAAAGAGAAATCATTCAAACATTCAAACTGCTTTCTGCTCATTTCAGCAGCTCTCTCTGCTCATGACCCATAGATCTTTAAAATGTCTTGCTTAAATATCCTCTAATTTATTTAAAAAAAAAAAAGAGTTGTCAGCTGGCCACAGACCACACATTCCAGAACTGAAGTAGAAAGGAATGTGAATGGGTGGGTGGGGGAGAGGAAGGAAATCAGATTTAGTATTGAAAACAAGGCTAAACTGAGAAGCAATGATGTGCACTCAAGCAGTTGCAGTGTGCAAGACTATTTTTGTTTAGAGTACCTCATGTTCAGAAAAATAAGTGGTGAACAGCCAGTTATTCATTTACACACACACTCTTATACACTTACACACCACACAGTTACACACTCCCACACACACTCACAGCATTGTAGGTTCAGCTGTTATCTTAGCTACAATCATTTCTTCTGCTCAAGAAATGTAAGCAGCTGTCAGCATTTTCTCTCCAACATGAATGTAACTGCTGTGGAGATTGCTGCTCAGAACGCTGCATATCTTCTCTGCAATCGGTACATTAAAGCAAAATCTAGGAAATGTTACATAAAAATTTTCCAGTAGCGGCTGAATGCATATTAGGTGCTGTTAAATGTCAGTTGGCAATATAGTGTGCATTTTGCTGCATGAGCTATCACTGGAGGCAATGCCTTTCACCATCAATCTGAAAATGGTTGTGGTTTTAAGATAAAGCTAATACTTACACGTGTATGTCTGGATACAGGGCTCCCTTTTATTTACATGAGGAAACAAATGGTCTCAGCACGTGTGTATATTTCAGAAAAGCAAAGAGAAATCTCTTTTCCAGTCCTTGCAGTGAGGCTGGGTTTGTTCTCATTAAGAAATGATCCTACAGTACATGCCAGAGAAATCACATTGATTTTTAATTCAGTAAAAAAGTACTTGTCTTTCAGAATGCAGATATTTTTGCAGACACAGACTGGCCTATATTAGTTATCTAGAGACTTAAGGAAAATGAAATGTCCTTTAAAGTGTGTATTAAGTACCACAGAGAGCATGTAATTGTAATGACTCACAGCTATTGCTGGTGATAACTCCATAGTGCCATTTGATGAAGAAAAAAAGTTGATAATGTTCTGGCATATCTTGAGAGAATGAACATGCATATGTTCAGATTGCTGTTATTATTATCATAACTATCACTCTAGGGCTGAGTAGCCATAACCATTTTGTGCTAATCATTGTACAAAACACACACAAAAGTCTTTAACAAAATAGCAACAATCTTAGGTAGGAAAAAAGCATCAAGAAAAAATTTGAAGGCAGTGAAGCAGAAAGACATAAAGTACAAGGATGACAAGACAACTGAGCACTGCAAGGTGTTTGTTTCAGGATATCACCAGCATAATTATTTTCAAGTACCTATTTTTTTAAGACAAGAGACAAGCAGCAAATGACTTGTCATCTACCGTACTTTATAGTACAAATGGAGATGCATTTGCCTCTTGTGAGACCTCCTCTGGAACTTGCAAAAGGTTCTTGGTACCAATTTTGAAGATAATCCTGAGGATAATCAAGGGGAAAAGATCCCATTTCATGAGAACAGATTAAAATATTTAGATTTTTGTTTGTTTTGCCTAATGAAATGTGGGAGGTTATAATTGCTGTTATAAATATATCATGGGTAAATGCTCAAGGAGAGGGGAGAGTTTTGCAATGCTAGAATGCTAAGTGTAGAAATAAATAGTTGCAGCACTGATGTGCAGTCCCTAGCCATGAGTGAAAAAATATTCTGGAATACTTCCCAAGAACTTCCCCAAAAAGTTTTGTTGGAGCTGGAATGAATTCTTTTTAAGATTGCATTCAATCCATTTTATATAACATGACTTCTATAGCAGTTTAGTTGCCTATATATAATAATCCAAAGTACCTTCCCTTCACTTTTTGTGGTTTATTTATTGGTCCAATTTTAGTTGGCTGAGGTTGGGTGAAATGGAGTTCCTAATCTCTTTTTCTTATGTATACAGAATTTTATCATCATAGGAACTGTAGGAAAACTATATTGTAATTAGACACAAGCAGGCATCAGCCACTAAAATCAGTGTGGCTCCATGGGAAATAAATATCTGCTTACATGGATTAAAGTGTCATTCAGGATTACAGATTACAGTCTCCAACATGTTTATAAGGGGAAAAAAATCTTACAATATATCCTGCATGGCCATGGAATTAGTGAGGCTAATGTTAGGCTTCCACAGACAGTAGTTCATCATTTTTCCTCGTGAATGAATGGGTTATATATGATTAATGAAGCTTACAGATGACCCACAATCCATGTTACATAACACAAGGTCCCAGTGATTGACAAAATCAATCATTTAACTGGTGCTTCATTACTGCTAATAGGTTTATAGCCATCTTCAAAGATATGAGGTTGTAAGGGATAAATTTTCAGCTTGATATAACGGTTTAATAATTTAAGAACAAATATTTACCCTTGCCCTCCAAGAAGGAAACTTTATCATTTAGCACATTTGTTAGTGTTTTTTCCCTGCTATGTAACTTTTATACCTCGGCTTTTACTCTTTCTCCTAACTTTTTAGGAGCCTATAAGGAAGGCATTTTAGGAATCAGGCTGCATACCTTTACCACGAAAATTTTATTTTAAACAAATTTAAAAAAAAAATAATCATAAATTATAAAATTTGGTTACCCAAGTTGCTTTTTCTTTTTGTTCTGATTTTAAAAATTACTGTAAGTACCTAATAAACAAAGCTGCAGATAGCAATAAAGTAAATCTTTCTTCATGTTTCCAGCAGTGCAGAAGTAATCCTGTACCTTTTAATCACTTGAAATAAGTTTTTCATGATTTTTTCATCAGAACATGAATGACTGAGATAAAAAAAACCCTCTTTTAATTTTTTAGATATAAGAGATTATTCAGATCAAAATTAATTACTTGTGTTCAGAAGATGGTTGCATTTAGTTCTTTGGTTTGGTTTGAGTCTGTGTCCCATTAATGATCAGATAGAGAAGTAAATTTCTTGCTCTGGATGATTCACTTACCGAGAGCCTGGAGTCATATTTGCTGAGGGAGCTAGGAGTTTTTCTTACAATTGTTGGACAAAAAGAAAGTGGCTATATAGAAAAAGAAAAAAAAAACTAATAAAAAAAGAATGCATGGTGTGCAAGAGGATATTTTGAAGAAAACACCAGATGATTCATTGATGGTGTTTACTGGTTAATGCTCATTTCTGCAATGGAGGCTGGCTCCCTGCATCACTCACTGACTTAAATGGTTTCATTAGTTTGACATTTATGACACTGTGGTGCTCAAAAGGCAGGTTTTGATGCTGAACTCTCAACTCCAGATAATGACAATGACCCAAATGGCATCAGAGTTGACAGCTTATTCCCTTGTCCCTGTGTTACAAGGCCTCTGTGAGTGGATTTTTGAGTTGAAAAACTGAGCTGTCTTTTACAATTACTAATTCTTCCTTATTTTACTGTTGATTTATGTCTGAAATTTATCCATTTGTGCCTCTACCAGATTGAATCTAACTTCTAAAGAGAAGTGATTTTGGTTTCTGGGATGCGCACAAAAACATTAGAATTTTTAGTTTAATACTGTTTTCCCTTTCATAACCTCTGCTTATTAGATATTTTTGACATGTTTTGGGTCAATTCTGTTACGGATTATGACCAAGATAATTCATTAAGTCCAGAGGATAGCCTTTAAATTAAACATTGGGTAGTACATCTTAGGGAAACCTCTCTGAGGGTGCCCTCTGTTAACAGAGATGTTTTATTTCTGCGTGGATTGTTAGCCACTTTTTCATTTTAATGTTTACTTTTCAGATTGAAATTCAGAAGAGGAAGTTTGACAGCACGGCTCAGCCTGAGTAATAAACTGAACACAAAATGGATGTTGCCTTCCCATGAGTTTTAGATTTAAAAGACACGAGCATATGATTGACGGAATTATTGACCAAGTGCAGTGGCTCAAAAAAATTTTAAAATTTTAAAAACCCCAAAACTTGGCTTTAAGTTTCTGTTACTTCATTGTTTTTCTATAGAATGCCTACTTTTCATCTGTAGTTTTATTATGAATCTCTTTGTCCAAAACCTATTACTTGATTGATGTGCCTGTGACATCTATTGTTGTTCTAGATTAGAGAGAGATCTCTGTACCAGCTCTCCAGCTGCTTGTAATGCTATTAAACATAGTTGAATGTAATGCAGAGAAGGAAAAAGAAGAAAAAAGTAAGAGCTAAGTCATACATGAAGAAATATTCTTGGAAGATTTCTGAAATTGTGCAATATTCTCAAGGAAATGCTGTCTTAAAGTCCAGGAAGAGGTTTTTTACCCCTTTCTGACATATACAGTTTATTACTTTAATGCTTTGCTGACATTTTTTTTTCAACTCCCTGAGAAACTTCTGTTAAGATTCTCACCATTAGCAAGTGAGATGTTGGAGGGGTGTTGATAGCAAACAGGCTTGCAGAGGCCACTTGTGTCTCCCGGTCTCTGATAAACAGCCTCCAACCAGCTCCAGGAGCCTTTTCCAGCAGTAATGTCCACATGAAACATGTAACAACAGAGACAAGGAATTCTGAGCACTAACACCGGTGTGTTGAGGAAAAAAAAAAAAAGTGGGCTCTCAAGAAAGAAATGGCAAAAGCACTTGACAGAGTAAGGAATTTACTGATTAGTCTTATAATTTATCCACAATCCTTTTCATGTTACCAGGGAAGACACAGCTGGAAAATGAACTTAGGTGTTACTTTCAGAGTGTGAAAGAAATGCTTGCCTTAAGCACAGCACAGCCCTGGTACCTGCAGGATCCCATTAGATCCAGCCAAGCTTTCCCTATATACACATACCCTGGATATCCTTTATGTTGGAAACTGCCAGTCTTAAGAAAAAAAAATCAATCTTCATAAATCAACTAAGCAATTAGATACAGCAAGTGGAAAAATTAATTTTAATGAATTAAAATCATCACTGATTTGCAAAACATCAGGGCTCTTAAAATCCCACATAAAATGCTGTCAGAAAAGGCTACGCATCACAAAAGGCAAAAGCCATTTTGCATTTACTGAGGAAACACTTCCAAATGGCAGAGACTGTGGATGCCCTCTGTGCATGAAAATAAGCCTGAAGACTGGATCTCATATAGAAGAATGCCAAAATAACCATATAGCAAAAAACGTTTTGCAAGAGTTCCAAGTTGTGGTTTAACTGTTGTGTAATTGTATGGAATTTTGTTTGAGAGCTTGGTCTCTGGTGTCCTGTGAACAATGAGAGTCCTTTCTCTGACCAGTGCCTGGTCCTGATCTTAACAGTGATGTTTGAAATTGCGGACTCTGACAGTCTGGGATAAGACTGAGTTAGATACTGGGATTATAAAACTAAATTGTGAAACATGTTAAAATACCAGAATCTTAGACTACACTTATTATTGACTCATTATCATGAGTTTGATTAGTTCAGTTACTCTAGGACTTAAGAGATGAAGTGAATCAAGAACATAATAACTGATACAGAGCAAGAAATGGTCTTTTGCCTATTATAGTCTTCAATACTCTCAAAAAAAAAAAAGTATGGGTTTTACTGCTAATCAACACAGATTAGATTTCTGTTATTGAAATAAAATACAATAAATCTCAGCACACACTCACTCTGCATTTTCTGTATGTCTTGCATGGTGATATAAGAAACTTGCTTCTGTATGTTAAACATCCACCTTTTCTTTTTTATGGAAACTATAGCACAGCTGTAGTAATGCAAAAATGCCACTTCCCCAGAGATGGGAAGAACTGAGAAAAAGTAAATTGTCAGGTAAGATGCTGTCTCTAGCACCTATCCCTCAGTGGGGAACTTTGAAGTTCCTTTTCTCACTTAACCATAAGTTACAAGGCTCATTTGGTGATTAGGACACAAATGCAGCTTTCTGCCTGGATGTCCAAGATGCCTTCATTTCCCTAATGAGACTTCAGTTGATGTCTCTTTTTCTCAGCTCTTTCTCTTTTGAAATCAATTTTTTAGCAGCAAAAGGTAGCATAATGCATTCATAGGAAATTACAGTGTTTTATGAATCATTAAATGAGAATGGCAGAGATTGAGGTTTATTAACTGAGACAGCAATTGCCTTTGGTAGTATTTATGACTATGCTGAGTAGCAACAAGCTGAAGGAAAAAGAATTCCAGTAACCTTCTGTCCATTTCTGGCAAGCAGAAATACCAGCCTAGCCTCAGTTGTGTGTCCTTCCTGAGTACAGGCATGGAGATAAGTAATCCTTTATCACAAGTACATTAGAGGTGACTGTGGACATAAGAGCGACTGGACAAAGTCAAAGTCATGACTTTGTTTCACATCCACAATGATCTGCCGAGTCAGAGCAGAGCCAAAAAGAAAAGCTTTTGTCCTCCTCCAGCTTATTCCTGACACTCCTGAAGGCACAATTAAGGCTTATTGCATGAACATTTCCTTCCTAAATGTTCATTTGACTGGTCATTGTAAATTAAGACCACAGAATCCTTTTCAAAGAGTAGTATATCTGAGTTTCCATTAACAGGTTTTTAAATACCCGTTTGGAAGTAGTCTTCATTATTTATGTTAACCATTCCTGCTGAGAAGAAAAACATACTTTATGGATGAATTATACATAAAATACTATGGTCAGATCTATTTTTAAAAAATCCTTTAAAGGATACAAAACTATACCTTTTACACGAAGTTAAATAAAAACTTTCAAAGATCAAAATTCTATAGCATTTATCCCTCTGTATAACAAAACCATTTTTAATCCCATAACAAGTGATTTTTTTATTCTTGCAGTCTTATCCATGAAGTAAAATCCAAAATCAAAACAAAACAAAAAATCTGAAATCTATGTGCATCATTTCCCACTGGAGATCTGCTGCATGTCTTACTTGGTTTCAGTTATTTTGCAGTCAGAAACAATAATTTAATTCTCCTCTTGTGATAACTGCCTAATGGTCATCTCTGTAGGTAAGCCAGATGGGTAACTTAAATCAGAGCAATGTCAAAGGGGGCAAGGTGAATGGTGAAACTGCTACCAAAGCAAAAGGTAGATATTTGCATGCACAGTGGTAATATGGAAGATTCTGTAGCAGATCCAATGCCTTCAAAAATGGGCCACAAAAAAGGGGTCACATTAACATCTTTCATGAGTGTTAAAAACAGGTCACGCAGAAGTTACTGTATATGAAATCTTGTTACCAGATGTCAGAGGGGAGGAAGGTGGTAAAGCATGATGTTTATGTGGGATTCAGCAATAAAGGCAGATCTTTCCAAAACACCTGCAAAGTCTGATACTTCCAAACAGCTCCTTAAGTGATATTTTTCTCTATTGCCTTTTAGCGTTGATTGATGACATACAAATCTGAGCTTACCTACTGATTAAGCATCAGAGCAGACTATACACCAGGCAATTTGTGTAACTTATTTAATAATACAAACCCACCCAGTGTGCAAATGGAAAAGATGGTAAGACTATGGGATTCAAAAACTTCTGGCTAATATAAGGTTTTGAAAGCCAAACTTTAGGTATGCAGAATTTTAACTAATTGTTTTTCTGCCAGCCAGCAGCAAAAAAAATATTTGCTCTTTTTTAGTTGAACTTACAACTTAAACTACCCTTAGTTATATGAATTATACTGTCTAAGTGATTTAAGCATTTTTGGGTCTTAGCCAATAGGACTAAAGGTTTTTAGTCACTCCAACCTGCAAATAGCAGAATGCAGCCCAGCAGATCAGACAATGAATGAGGATGAGGTTAAGGACTATGTATATTCACACAAGTGTCTTGATTTTACCAGGATTTTTTTGTAAGCACTAGACCTAGTGCACCCCATCTTCCTTAGGACTTTCTGTCCTTTAGTCTTACACTTCCTGACTTTTCCAATAATTCTAGCTTGCCTTCTCATTTCTGCTTCTGCATCACCCTCTCCAATATCCATCATCTCTCTGGGAGTAAGTACCCCAGCTCTCTGCACCTTTTTGACTCCTATCTCCTCAAGAAGCAATTTATACTGCAGCCATTTCTGAGTCATCAGTCGGATTTTTGCCTCACTGGTGTGTGCCAGAAAGAACAGAATGGTGCTGAGCCTTGCACTATGTGATTTTCCAATGTGGAGGTACTAACTCAAGTGTCCTTTTAATGCAGGCACTACCCAGTTTTCACAAAACTCACAGAAACTTTATGTCTGAACGTTTTCTTTATACTTTAAACACACATTGCAAAGTTTTTTAGAAAACAGACAGAAGGAATACATAAGGCATCATCTCATCCAGAAAAAGAAAAATTTAAAAAATGAAAGACAGGATATCCAGATTTTGATTCCTCCTCCCTGTAACGGCTATAGTGGGGTGAGTTGCAAGGAGTAAAAACAAGGGACATTCTTTGGAAACCTATTTCTCCATCCGTCCTTAGTGAATGAAGTTTCTGAACTTCATTCTGGACCTGAAGGAGAGAGGGAATGCTAAGGCAGGAGTGTTTTCACCTCCCATGAGTATCTTCAAATTGAGAGAGCTCAGCTCATTGGCACCAGGGTGATAAATAAGCATATATGGTTTGAAAGTGTTGTCAGTGAGATGGATAAGCAGTTCAATGAGACTAATAAACATTTCATATTGTCATTTAGAGTTAAGTGCGACAGATGTAGATGGGACTAATGCTAGTTTTCACTCTATGTTATGATTAATTAGACAACCCATTGGTATACTAATACATTCATAATAACTGGTTGTTTTTCAGGGCTGTTGCCTAAGCTTTTGGCTTAGAAAAACTACCAATAACTTCAGTAACAGTATAAAGGAATAACTGAATAAAGTACAAAGAAGATGCAGGTTTCCCTTCTCCTAATCACTGAGTGTCTAAATCTGTGGGGAAGGGGTACTCAAGTAATGAAGTATGTTCTTGTTCCTCCTGAATCTATGAAAACCCTTCTCTGTGATGTCTGCATATTTTAAAGAGGAAGACCAAGAGCCAGAAAGAAGCAGATAGGTTTGCTGTAAATCCTGGGGAGGAAAAAAGGATGTTTAATAATGTATAAAGATCTGTTAGTTCCCCAGGGGTTTGGATGTCTGAACACAGGTTTCTCTGGAGGATCCATGTATAGTAGGTACCTTAGTTAGCCTTAACAATACAGTCCCATCCACATCGATGCCAAACAAGGAGGATGTGAGGAGTTGAGAAGAGGGCTTTACTAAGTGAATCGGGAACCTTCATGTATCCCTGCTTTGTTTCTCATGTCTAGAGATAAAAGAATTTTTTGTCCCTCCATGTGCAGATTATTCCAATGTAGGAGAGATCAAAATTATTTTTCTGCCAGTCACTATATTCACTATGCTTAGGATTTTTTGTTAAGTTATACTCAATTTAATTAAAAGTTTTGAAAGTGCTTATTTCAGCAAAAGTATTGGATCTCCCCTCTGATAGAATGGCAGCATTTAATGCCTCTACATGCTGAGCAGTAGTCTATGTTTAATCATATACTAAGCCAGTAAATACTGTTAAATTCCCTTACATTTACTATTTTATATATGCTTGATTGAAATGTCCCATGTTCTAAAATAGAAATCATTAGTGAATCTGTTAGCTCCTCTGACCTTAATAATCTGTAACCAGAATTAATTATCACGTTGAAGTATTTGCTTTAACTTGTCATTAAGTGATTATTGCAGAGCAAGAATGCAGAATCTCAGTGAATTAATCAGTGACCTATATTTTCTGGTGCTTCTGCTTAAATTTAGCCTTGGTCAGAATGACGGAAGATCTGTCCAAATGCATTCTTGTTAAATGTTCTCAACTGAACAAGTCCGGTTACTGTCACCCAGTGAATAAAGGAGTGCATTCTTCACAATGCTGTCACACATGGATTGTTTTATTGATGGGAACTTTTAATTCATTCAGCTGTGTCCACACCAGAGTCTCCCCAAAGTCTGTGCAGGAAGCAGGACACTGCTGTCTGCAAGCAACGAGAGGTTGGCCGCTGACTATGCTGGAAGCAAGTTTGAAACATAAATTATTAATCTACTTTTACTTTAGAGCCCTCAGCAATGGGAAAGATGTTTTTCTTCAAACCCGTTTGAATACTGTGATAGGCACCAGTAATTCAGCAGTTTAGAATCAATGTGCTGCAGCAATTTACTTATACCATGATGTATGCCCAGGAGGATGGAAAAAGTGATAACCTCATGGTAAATGGCAGATTCTGACAATAAACAAAACTGTTATGGTTATTTTGAGAGAGAGCTTTTTCCTCACCCATATTTAAATATGCAACCTAAGTAATTTTTAAATAAAAAACACTGGCATTAATAGTACATAAATATATTCCCCTCCAGCAGAAAATGAAAAGACCATCTTTGATAGTGAGATACATTTGAATAGTGAAGTATAACATTTAAGATGGAATAACTGTTTACTTGGATCCATGTCGTGTTTTAAAAGGAAAAAGGATGTGGGAAGAATTAAACAAGTTGCGACAGGCTGTAGAAAGCATAGACTATGTATTAAGGTGAGCAATTCTGAAAAAAGATATGTACTGCTGGCTGTTTGACCAATATACTGCAGAGTTACTGAAAAAAGAGGGCAGAAACATTTTTTTAAATACAGGTCATAGATGGAAGGATTGAGAATAAAATGGACAGGCTGAGGTTGAAATGGAAAATGAAAGGTCGGATTTAGAGAAGCAAGAAAATTGATTTTTATTATTTTACTTATTGATCTTGAAACAAGAAAATATATTATTTGAGATCCATCTGGCTAAGTGGGGCAAGACCATTTTTTCTAATAGGATTACTAACCTAATGAACAAGGCTTTGAACTTTAGGTTTTGATTTCATTTTGAAATGCCGGTACACACACACCAGGAGTTAGAAATCTGTGTATGACCACATAGCTCAGCACTTGTGGGAGCAGAGGGATACAGTACTGTGATGGAAAGACACAGGCCTTATATCTAAAACCTAAATCAAATTGAAACTAGGATTCAGTCAGGGAACTGGCAGACAAGATCTCTCAAGAATGTACCCTGAAGGGCAAAGGGCCCAGGAGATCTGACAGATCTTTAAGAACAACCTCTTTAGAGCAGAACAGAATATCCTGACAGGCAGAAAGCCAAGGGTGTCTGGTAAGGGAGATGAGGAACTCCTGAATGGGCTCCAGCACAGCAGTAACATACAGGGAGCAAACATGGGGACAGGCCACCCAGAAGAAGCACAGAAATATATCCTGGGCATGCAGGGCCAGAAACAGGCATGCCAAATATCCACTGGGATCAAAACTGGTGAGGAATGTGGAGGGCAACAAGGAAGACTCATACAGAGTCATTGGAACAAGAGGAAGGCTAGGGAAAATGAGGCTGCTTTGCCCTAGTGACAAAGGATACAGAAAAAAACTGAACTGCTCAGTACCTTCTGTGTCTCAGTCTTCACTGCCAAGGTTTTCTCTTGGACCTTCCAGCCTTAACTGGCTTGCAGCAGAATTCCTACAGAATCCAAACTCGAGTTGGGGGTCACTTGAGCCAACTGAACAGAACATAGGTCTGTGCAGTTGGTAGGACACATCCACGGTGCTGAGGGAGCTGGTTGCTGTTGTCACAGAGTGACTTTCTGTCATCTTTGGCAGCTTGTGGCAGTCAGGGAGATCCCTGGTGATGGGATAAAGGAAGATGTCACTCATTCAAGAAGAGCCAGAAGGGGAATCCAGGAAACTACTGGTTTGCTGTCCTATACCTGTTCGGTGCTGCTGAGCAAAAAGTCAATTTAAAGTTTAATCAAACTGTCTTTTCTTTTTAGGAGTTAAAATTAAATCAGTGTTTTCTTTCATGGAGCTACACATGAGAAAACCCTGTCACCGATTGAATTCTTCCTTCAAAGTCTCAGTAGAAACATTTCAATATTCTGCACGTTAACGCAGAATTAATCCTCGTCTCCTATATTCATACACAACAGCCAAATATTTGTGCATCTTGAATACTGGAACACATACTAATTGCACAAAACAGTCATCTTTTCCTGCAGATACTGAGAAAAGTCATTGAGTGCAACAGAGTGCAGAATGAAGAACGAAATTTGTCTCCTCAGAGCATACAGTTTACATATTATATATTTTTACCTTTTTCCCCAGCAAGTCTGTTTTCTATTTCATTACATATTTATCTGGTTTGTTGAAACAGCTGTATCTTCCCAGCACAGTATGAGTGAAGATCACAAATAATATTTGTACAGCAATTTTTAACTACTGTACAAAGAGAAATAACCTCTCTCTTAATTGTCTTTTTCTTTCTATACAGAGAGTACATTCTTTATTTTTGTAAGTGGTGATGACACTGAAAAGCCCACAATAGTGAAAATGTACATCTTCTATTATTAATTGCGTGAAGAGTCTTACTTGCAATGATTTTTCTTGCACTTAAAAGCATAAAAAGCTTTTCTTGCTTTATAACAAAGTACTTGGTACCATCATTTTTGCAATTCTGGGCATGTCTTCCACTAACTGGAGTACCTGGAACACAAGAGCAGCCGAGATGGGTCAAAACTCTTAAGAAGCACCTTGTCTTTAGTCACGGTCACTACAGATACGTTGGAAATGGTGCCACTTGAGAGTTATTATTCTTGCAATACATACTCTCACTTTTCATGTATCTATGGTTTAGAGACTTCCTGAGTTTGAGGTTGCATCACTACAATTGTGCTTTACAGCTTTGGTGCATTTTCTTTCATCACTATATTAATTACCTTATGAACCCATTAAAAATTTTGCAATCACTAAGTGCAGTGACAGTAAGTTCCAAAGTTAAATTGCATGTTATATGAAACAGAGTCTCTTTTGTCCATTTTGGGTCTTCTGCCAGACAATTTTATCAGGCCTTCCTGAAGGTCAGTGTTTATTACTACTCCTCCTGTCATTTTCTTCTCAAAGCAGTCCTACGGACACTGCAATCTGTAAGCTCCTCACACATAATACTCCTGTATTCAGAACTTCCTCAAGCTCCTTTTTTTATAAGCACCAATGCAAAAAGATTAATTAAGCTCTTTTTCTCTCATACTTATTTGCTTTTTGTCCACATGAGATGCCTGCATTCATTAATCCTTACCATCCTTCCCACATCTCCAGCAGATGTGCTGCCTTGTCACCATTCCCAGCTGGGTCATATAGTACTGTTATTATACTTTTTGTCCATTTGTATGGAATTTCAGTCCACAGGGATGGTGCATAACTGATGGACAAATTTTAAAGGCATGCCACTTTGGTTACTTCATATAATATATACACATCACTGACATGATCCATGGCTATTATGGTAATACTTCCGTGCATATAGTATTTCACAGAGATGAATGAGGCCTACTAATCAAAATAACATCTATTCTAAGGATGAAAACCCACTGTAAATCTATTTGTACATTTCCTGTTAACATCAGTAAATTATGCAAAGAAGTAATTATTTTATGGCCTTTGATATGGAAACAGATGTAATTGCTTTCTTAGAGTAAATTAAAGCTTCTCTCTACTACCAAAGTAATACAGGGTCCCACTTGGTAGTGTGGGACAGTAGTTTGCTTTTTGTAGCCTCTGATGTAGAACAAAATATTTTATATGGGTTGGAAGGGACTTCACAAGTTAATGAAAGGAAAATGGGGAAAAAAACTGTGAAGTCCATTGAGGATTACTGAACATATAGACTTGATGTCTGCTTCAGAAAGGCCCTGAGCTGCAAGCAGCTAGAGACTCTTAGAGGGAAATATCCTACATGCTTGTCTTGTCTGACATTGTTTTCTAGGCATCTGCTTCCCCTGGGCAGTGTGAGACAGCTATGGAACTTTGATCTGACCAATGCAACTGCTCTCATGGCCATGAATTTAGTAACAACCTGAAAATAAGGCCAACCAGTTTCTAAAACACACACAGTTGTATAAAATGTGACTGCAAATCATACTTGCAGGTATAATCTAAAGAGTGTTTTTGTGGGAATCTAAGTGGTGGTTATAGTTACTTTGAGCTTGCAAATACACGTGATTTACATGCAGATTATTTTTACTTGCAAATTTTTGCATCTTTCCATCCCAGGCTTGCTTCCATAGACTCTCATTGTCCTCTAACTTCTTCTAGGAACATGATGCTTTCACAGTTGTAGAAAAACAATTTACTGTTGGGCTAATGCCAGATGGAGCTTGGAAAGTCCTGAGTCCTAAACATCTGCTCTTTTAAAGTAAGATTAGATATATTTTCAGCTTAATGAGCTGAAAGACAGATTTGTGATAGATTTGTAATACCTATCACAATATGAAAATTGAGAGTGTATCTGATGAGCAGGTGCTGGAACTCAATCTTCCTTTGATTCCAAATCCTCATCAGAATAGAGGGAAAATATCTTAATAAGATGCAAAGATACCTATGAGAGAGGATGAAGCATTTCAAACCTGTTACCTTACTCTAAATTTATAACTGAGGATATCAAAGGGTTACATAAATATAAATTTAATCTCACAAAAGCTAATTAACATGATTATAGCTGTTCTGCAGATGGGTGGAAGGTTTGTGCTGTGAGTGGGATGTATGTTAAAAATCCCAGCTGTTGCTTCTGTATTTCACATGAGACTGTAACAGTTTATAAAAAAACTAAGTCTGTTTTAGCTTTAGTGTGTATGTGTATTTACTTTTCCTAAGCGAAGGGTTATGCGACAGTTCAGTGCTCATTTTGTGGAAACCTGTGGCTGTAGCAGAAAGAAGAACTCAAAAATAATTTTCACATAGGAAAGTAAGTTATTACAGTTAAATTAATTTAGGTCCCCAGCTTATGGGTAAAAAACAGGATTGGATTCAAGAAGGGACGTTTAATACCTCTTTATGATATCTGATATGTCACTTATGTATACATCTATTTATTTGTGTAAATTAATTCATTTGATTCAGATCTTTAGACAAACATATGGCTCATCATACATACTTACAGTTCTGTGCTTGATTTGATGAATTCTCACAGATTTGATTCTCTCTTTGAGCAAATAACTTGTGATGTTTCTAAGGAATGACACATCAGCACTGGAGATCTGAAAATCACATTGCAGGATATAATTTTGCACCAGGAGTGCAGCTGAGGGACTTGGTCCAAAACCTGACTGAAGTGTAAGCCATAGAAATACATCCTTATAAGCTTTCTTTCATGGCTTTTTTTTTCCAAATTCACTTGATATTTCTGTTACCTGATGTGCAAAGGTACAGTCTTTCCCAAATTCTTTAAGCAATTGTTGTGTAAGCATAATATTCTTTGTAGCTGCTTGTCTGCAGCACAAAAGTGCCAGCTACAAAATAAGTTTAATTTAGCTGGTGAGAATCCACTCCAGACCACCGTAACATATTTAAACAAAGTAGTTTTAAAACACACAGAGAACAAAACATACCTCTGTTTAGTGCCCCATACACACATTTTGAATTATTTTTATATGTAGGAATAAATTTCTCAGTTGCACTGGAAAATGTTACTTTAAATAAACACCAAAAAAAACCCTTCAACAGTGCTGCCCCAGAAATACTTCACTTGATATTTTAGACATGTATAAGAAAATGCAGCATTTAATGTATTGCTGTACAAAATATTACCATTCTGTTTGTGTTGTGCTGCCTGGTTTGTGACTGATCTACAGGAGATCCAGCCATACACAGTTCTCAGAGACACCAGTGTCCATGGATGTCAGGGCATTAGGTGCTATTCAACAGCAGAATGAGGAAGTGTCTGCACCTTAGCAGTCTCCAGAAAGTGACATCAACTTTCTGCTAAATTGGTATGTTTAAAAGGAGAGAACTATAGATTCATTTAATAAATTATCTCTTTATAGGACTCTGAAGAGTTCTAGACTTATAAAAGATATAATCCTGGTGACAGGCAAAAGGTGAAGAGATGCTCAAAAAAAACCTCAATGTAAGAAGCTGCACCAAAGTGGTGCTGATTCTCAGATGATTTACATTCTGAATTTTGTTCACAATAAACATAGAAACTAAATTTTATATAAAACATACTTAGCAATTAAGAGACCTAAGTCGAACTATAGACGACATTTCATGTTGTCTAAGCAAATAAGGAGATATTTTCCCTGAACATCTATACCATAGGCCCATTCCCATTATGCCCAGGAGCCAGGACATCTATTTGAGTTTAGTTTGAGGAAGTGGTTGGAAAATTTGTCTGTCTTTTTTCTTAGGCAGGAAAAATAAACAAGGATCTCTAGAGATGTGTGTAACCTGTATGATCCCAGGGCACTTTCTTCCTCTGCATGTTGCTTTGTCTCTCCTTTAGTGCTGTGATGCTTTGCTCTCTGCATGCCCTGCTTGCTCTCCCTTGCTTCTCAGGCAAGGAAAGGAGTCCAGTTCAGAGCACCATCCAGTCCAGCCTTGAATATTTCCAAGGATAGGGCATCCACCACCTCTCTGGGCAACCTGTGCCAGTGCTTCACCACCCTTCTCATATATATATAAAAAAAAAAAAAAAAAAAAAGTCTTCCTTTTATCTAGTCTGGATCTACCCACTTTTAGTTTAAAACCTTTTTCCTTTGTCCTGTTTCAACAGGCTCTACTAAAATTCTGTGCCCATCCTTCTTATAAACCTCCTTTAGTTACTGGAAGGAAATGTCTAGATACTATCTAGGAAGAAAGATTTAAGATAAAGTTTTACTTCTCTGTCTTCATGCAACTCAGTACATTGAAGACCAGATTTCAATCTTCTCTGAGGAACAAAAGCCAGAAAAGGAGCTACTCTGGGCTGCAGAATAATTGCTCCCAGGAAGGAAGGACAGAGCAGAGACAGGTTGGAACATTTCTTTTGCGTCTGCTTCTGTAGTACAAATAAACATAAACAGAAAAAATAACAACAAGAGGAAGTAAAACCAAAATGAAAAATTCTTAAAACTTTTTTCCCCCTGGGGAGGCACTGAGTGTACAAAACAACATAAGACAGAAGAGGGCATGATGAATTTTTCACAGACCCCCTCATTGTGGCTCAGAAAGGATCTTCTTAAGTTATGATCCCAAGCATGATATAGGAAACTGTACATAAAATAACAGGGGATAAACAGTTTCCTGCCTGTATAACTGCATTTCACTGCCAATTTTTTACTGCATGGTTATACACAGATGCTGCAAGAATTTGGCTCTAAAACCAGTTTTTTTGCCAGTTGTAACAACTGAAAAATTAGATCAACTTCTGTCCTGTGCCATAAAATGAACAATGACAGTTGTAATACTGTATCTTACAGATTCTTCCATGTGTTCATTATTTTTTTGAGCAATGAATGTAAATATTAAAATGTTGTGATATTTTTAAACTTGGCTTTAGAATGCTGGAGTTTCTCTGTGGGAAAATAATTTGTCCCTGGCTGTGTAACAATCACTTTCCACTAGTCAAAGCTCTGGCTACAATCTGTTTCTAATTAATCAGGAAGACAAGACAGGGCGAGTCTTGTACTGAGACAATATCATACATAGTGGACTGACTGTAAAGCATGCCAGATGAAGATGTGTTTAGTGCACTAAAAGGAACAATCTAATTATGAGTTTAGTGCTTGAGTCTTAAATTCTTCTGAAAAAACAATGCACATTAAAACATAGCAAATAATCTGGATACAGTGAAACTATGTAGTACAAAACAGTGATGCCTAGACCAAACCAGAATATTTAGAATTTTAACATAAAATTTCTAATTCTTCCAGAAGCCCTGCAGAGTACAGGAAATTCAAAAATGTTGACACTCTAGTACGTTGTTCAAAGCTAGATGTTTGACAATTCCCCTTCAATAACACTTAGAGCTGGAGTGAAAATAATTTTTACAGTGTATGGAGTGAAATATATAAAGCTCCAAAACATAATGAAAATAAAGAATTTTTTTAAAAAATAGTTTGTGAAAGTCATTGCTATTTTTCAGCCAGCAGTAGTTCTTAGTTGCTGAATAGAGCTCTCTCTTGCAAGCCTTAAGGACACAGATGGTTCATCTAAAGTAAGGGGAAGCATTCATCTTCCAGCTATGTGCAGGGGCAGATCATAAGAGGGAAAAATGGTTTACTTTAGAAAATGGGAGTAATGGAAAGTCTGTCCATGTTCACTTTCATTTTGCTCTTGTTCCTTTTATTTCTGATGTAAGGAGCATTGTAGGGAGTGCTGTGTGTCATTGCTCTTCAGGATGCTGGAAATAGAATAGGAATTGTTCCAGCAACAGAGCTTAGAAATTATAGTGAGTGTGTTTGTGAAAGAGGAGTTATGTCTGTTTATTATTCTGTCTTCTTTTGAAGAAGAACAGAGCTGTCCTATAATCTCTAAAAGTTAAACTCTTTTCAAGCTCTATCCAGAAAAGTATTTCTGATTTGATTTTAAATATGAAGTCCAGGGTACTGTTTCTGTACTTAAAACAAAATAATGGTCTGTTATTTCTAGATGGAGAAAGTAGTGGAATAACCTGTAGGTTTGTTTGATTTCTGTCCATGCTATAACTCAGCGGTGTCAGACAAAGCGATATTCTGAGCACATGGGTTTAGCTGAATAGTTGATATCATGTTGCAGATTAAAATCACAGATGACAGGAAGACCTACAGGTTGCTCTGTGTACCAGCAGCAGTCAGAGACTTCAGCTGACTTTTTACATATTAAGTAGTTCATGTGAGTGGGTGGGCTTTGTGGGCAGAAACTCTTCCAGGGCTGAGATCTCACTTGATAATCTGGCTCTGAATATAAAAACGTTAGCCATTGGAAACTTAATCCAGCAAGGGACTTATAATTTTCTTTCTAGCCTTCCATCTGCAAAGCACATACCCTTTTCTTCCCATCCCTCACGGTCTCATTCCTTATCAGCATAATTCACAAAACAGATTTGTTTTGCGAGATTTCCCATAACTCACGTGAGCACATGAACAGTAAGTATCTTAATTAGACCGCTCTGATCTAAGATTTTGGTCTGCATTAACTTCCCATTTTGCTGCACTCTGACCAGAACTAGTCTCTATTTTCTTTGGGGATAGGAATTTTTTGTGGTAATCCTCATTGCATTGGCTATAAAGATGATTTTATGCTGTGGGATTTTACTACTTGCCCCTCAGCCTGTAGTACAAGGTACCTAGTCCGCAATCAACCTATAAAAGTGTGAAAAATAGCAATAGTAATTCAGAGGTAAAGGTACTTGTGCCTGAACAAGGCAAGGAAAACCATAATAAAGTCTGCCGAGGCTAAACTAAATACCGTGAGTCATTTCTCAGCAGGGACTGTGTGATGTACAGTGAGTGTGGGGATGCTCAGGCCAAAAAAGCTCGTTGAAAATACCTGGGCTCAGAACTGTTACAAGACAAACCTTTACTAAGTGTATCATGAGTTAAAAAAGTGATGAGACAGAACACTACCACCATCAAGCAATGCAAACCAAGGAAGCAGAATGATGACTGATGAGTGTCCTTGTCAGGCATTCTCAGCTGTGGCTGTGAATCACTGGTGGCCCAAGGACTCCTCCCTGGAGGTTCATTAAAACACTTTGGTCACCTGGGGCTGGATTTTTGGAATAAAAATAAGAGGAAGTATGGTCCTGTTGCTCTGATTCTGGCAGCTCACAGCACAGCCAGCAGGGAGAGAGAGGAGGGAGCAGACAGGTCACACCGCTGTGTCACACAGCCCTGTGCCATGGGGGGTGCAGGAGCTCTGGCTCTGGTCTGTGACATTCTGGGGCAGGGAAATAGCTGAATGTGTTTGCTACCTCTGAAAAGCTTGCCTGTTTCAAAAACTAATGGTATCAAGTGAGAAGATCCTGTTGCAAGACAAAATATATATGCCACTTACATTTTAGATACAATTCCTACAAATATTTTAATGGCTGTTCTAATTAAATACAAATATAATATATATTTTCCTTAAAATTGAGAGTTGTTTTATCAGAATTGCATGTCCTTCTGATGTGTGTCCAATAAAATTAATTAGTATTGAAAGCAAACTTTCAAAAGTGACAGATTACCTCGAGTCCTTCTGACATGCACACAACAGTGACTTACTTGAAAACTGAACTTTGAGCTAGATTTCTTCAAGCCTTTTGTAAGCAGTGATCCTGTATTGCTCTCAGAGCACCCATCGTGGACTCCCTTGCAGGAAAGTTGAACATACTGCCACATGAAAACCCACAGACCAGTGGGGAAATGTCCCATTAAATTAAATGGCATCACAAACATGATTAATACCCACACCACCTAAAGCCATTGAGATACTGATCATTTAGGAAAACCAGAGGTTAGTCAATTCTGCTGAACTTTCAAGTTGTTTTTTTTTTGACTATGGCAAGATAATAAAACAAATATTTTGTGAGTCCCTGAATTATTTTATGAGGATCATATATCTATAAAACATGCTATAATTAGAAGTTCATGCCTAATTGCTGAAGAGAAAATGTGTTAAACCTATGGATGTGCAGACTCTGGAATGGGTGCCTTAACTCATATCCTTTCACCTTTTGATGCTAGGCTACCTGGATTTTCCAATCCACCAGCAAACATCACTGCATTATTGCTCATCCTTTGCAAGTTCCAAAGGCTAAATACAAGGAATTAATGTGAAACTTTGCCTTAATGATATTTCTGGCAGCTTGTGCAGGTCCAAGAAATGGAAAGATTTTGTATGTTTCAATCTCAAGCAGGCAGGAATACACATTTCCTCTAGATGCTCAGTTATACACCTTCTGCTTTATATTCAGTTATACATGCAGAGTTGCCCAAATGCTACTTCTCAGTGTCTATCAAAATTGAAAAAACGCCTCACAAGTTTGATTTCCTCAGTGACTTAATGAGCATTTGGAGACTAACACATTTAGCAGTGGAATTCAGTATTGGGATAAAAACCAGCTATTTCTTTTGGCACAGAGGCAAAAAAATCACAGAACCTGAATACATAAGAATGGTAAGTAGTATTTCAACCACTACTAATAAAGTTGAGTAAAAGATAGATGACAGAAGAGTTTCAGAACCAGTGGGATGTAGCACTCGCTCTAAATGTCAAGAGATTTGTGTGCCATACTCAAAAAGTGATAAACCAAGGACTATGAGGTTTTCTGTGAGAACATTTCACATTCAGTGGTGCATTTGGGAAATAAATTCAAAGTAAGCCATGCATGGAAGTCTTCAGGGCATGCAGAATGATTTACAGTATGGCTGTCCTCATGTCAGTCTCTGCACTTGGGCATAAAGGGTGCTAAGCCCATCTTCCTCAGTTGTGTTCAGATGCAATTAGTAAGCAATCCTCACATGCCTAGTCTTGTTTTACAAACCTAGTTACTATGAAAATGGGTTTTAGCTCAGGAAAATGTTTTGCTACTCTCACTCCTGATTGCCATCATTTGTAACTCAATAAGCAAATCACAAGAAGTGGAAAAAAGTATCTCCCCCTATACTGAAGGATATTCAAATTTATCTTCTCAAATCACTGTTATCCATCTGGAAAACAAGTAAATTCTGATCAGTCTATCAGACATATTTAGTAACATCTGCTTGTTGCAGACGTTTCAGATCTTAAGAAGTTTAGGCAGGAGTTTGCTCATTCACATTAACACACTCCTTCCATATTGGTTAATTTGCCTGGAGGCTTCAGAGTCTGAAAAAACTTCAATTGAAGTCAAACAAAAAATTTTCATTACCTCCATTGGAAAATTAATCAGGTACTTGGTCTGCAAATAACATGGATCTAGACATAATCAGTCATATTTTTCTTCAAATTGCTATTTACCATGTCCCATGACTAACTTTTAAATTACTTGAGAAACAATATTTGAGAAGGTTGTGATATAATAAGCCATACTATTGACATTTTTCTGGAATATTATTGATCTCAGTGGTTTTCAATTAAGAGTATGATCTATAGCAGCTCAGTAAATACACTGAGTCACATATGTTAGGAGATTAGTTAAGTAGAATGCAGTGAACACCCCATAGAAAGGGGTGTTAACACCAAAATGGGTTGCAAAGATTTAAGAGCCTGTCTTAGGACTCCCCAGATACATACATAGAAACAAATAAGAACAGTGACATAGATCAGTGATCCAAACTCCTCCTTAAGCAGCCATTGCTGCAAATCTACCCTTTCTCCTCCTCCTCAGCTTCCTGTGTAACCTGCCAGGCACTTTACTGTTTTCCCCCACCCAAAAAACCATGACAACTCCTGCATGCAGTAACATAACAAAAAGAATTAAATTCTAATGTTTAATAACTCATTGGTACTTAGAAACCTCATTCATGAAGTGTTGGTGTAATCATGTCCTGAGCCACATATGGCCCAGGAGGGCTGGAGGGAAGAGAAATGGATAGATGAGGTGTACTGCAACAAATCTCTGCTCCACACATCCTTCACTGGCAGAAGGACACCAAATAGCCCTGCCAATACAATCCTTACCCACTCTGCAGTGCCAGCCTGAGCTCAGGTTCAACTGAGCCTATAATACCATCTTGAGAAACAAGAAATACCCAAAAAAGAAGAAAAAGTCATTCATGAGTATAATGCAAACCAAAAATGCTTTCTTTCCCAAGAAGAGAAAAATTTTATTTGTGCTTGTCAGTGTAAGAAATCCTTGCATAGCAAAGAGGAATATACCACTACTACTGCCTGTCAGAGGTGTTTGCAGTCTGGACACCAGCACAGAGAGAGTCAGAGGGTAGCATTCTTGGGAAACATCTGTCCTAGATGACTGGGCTTGTTGTCTAGTGCAGCCCTCTCCCTGACCAATTAGTTAGTTGCAGTGTAACGTGCATCCAGCTCCAAACTGGAACCTACCAAATGGGATCAATTCCATACAAGCTGTAGTTGTTTACTGTTGGTAGGGGTTTATTTATGTTTTAATACTGTCAATTAAATCATTAACAACGCAAAATATTAAACCATCATGCATTCCAAGTCAGTATTGAAATTCAGAGAAAAACTATCACCTGTTTCTGCAGTTTGTCATTTGGAAAAAATAACTCATGATCCACTAACCAAGCAGCATAACTAAAATTATAAATCAGTAAGACCTAAATCCCCACAGCATCATCTTTCTGTCAGCCTTTCCCCAAGACTTACACTTGTGAGATATGTTCCAGAGAAGTAGCACAAAATGCTCCAACACAAATAAACAAAATACAGTTATTCTACTTACAAGTTTGGATATGTTTTTTTTTTTTTCCTTTCTAAAGTACTGCTCAAATGTGTGAGTGTGTGTGTATACACACATATACAAACATACACACATACGTATATATATGTATTGACTCAATACTTCTTAATCATCTTCCTTTTGTGTTACCCCCCTGCTTCTTTGCTTTATCCAGCCAGGCAAAGCTTCAAGGAAAGAAGGGGAGTATGCAATTCAGTCACAGACCACAGGTATCCCTGCAATAACTTTCCATAGGCTTTTTGTCAGTTGTTAGCTAGAAGGTTTCAGGTCCTGCTTCACACCTGATTAAAGAAATTATTTCCCTTGATAAAAATAAAATTGTAAAAAAAAAAATCATTCTTTATTCTAACGGTTCATTTTCCAAAGCATCCAACTCATGCAACTCATATATCAGGGTTGAGGAAAGGGAGAGGAAAGAACTGTAGATTAAAAACCAATACAAAAATGTAAGGAAAAACCTTTTTGCCATTTGTGCAAAGATTACCTATAGCTCAATAATACTAATTCTGTAGGGTCTCGAACAGTGATAAATGCTGAATTGCTTCTTTTCAAATCCTTTAAATTTTAACTCTGTGCTTCCAGAGGCACTATCAGTATTAGATACTGGTTTTACTAGCAAACTAAACCAGCAAGGAAGCAATTTACTTCTTTCACCTGGCAATAGACTCAGGCTCAGTTGTCTCACTGGCAGGACTTCAGGAGAAATATTTGCATGTGGGCAGAAAGTACATTTTAAACTCACATTACTGTTCATCTTCAAATAATGCATCTAAGCACAGGAATCAGCCTTTAATCCTCTACTTAGACAAAACTTCCCAAAGTGCATCACATAGAGGTTTTTAAGTCTTTGGAAAGTCAGTGTTAAAGACATAGACCTTAAACAGATCTCAAAAGTGAAAAAAGAAGGACAAATTTATTGTTAGATACAGGACCATTGGAAAGCTTTATAGACAAAATAACTTACTGATGAAGAGATCCCCAAAACAATCCCATGAATAGCTGAAATCTCTGCGTCAGTGTAGGGCAGGATTTTGCAAACCTTCATTCAGTCATTTATTCCCTATCCTCCAGCTGTGATAATTCTGAAAAAGATTGAATTCACATGGTACTGAATAGTTCTCTGTCCTATAGAAATGTCTGTGGGTTATCTGAAGCAATACAATTACAGTCATTGCAAAGAGGAAATAACTTTGTGGTTCTTTATCCATAAATGAACTTTAACTGTAAAACAGTCATTGCATTTTTTTGTTGTCATTGGAGAAGAGAAAATCAACTTTTACAAACGCTTGTTTTAAATTGAGACTCAACTGCTGCTGGTTTTAGTTTCATTTTCCCTAATTTAAAAAATCTGGGATGAATCCCCACAGGCTTTTCCAATGAGAGGTAAAAGGTGCATAATCAGTCATATATCCTTCACTTTAGTTTTATTGCAGAAATCCATCCTGATTTTTTTTAACATATATGATAGTCTGAAGTCTATTCAAGGATTTCTGTATTTTTCTTGCTTACATTTTCTTGCTTACATCCAAAGTTGCCCTGGTAAGCCCTCGTGCTAGCTATTCAAAGAAGCAGGAGACACTCTAGCTGTTTGTGTTGATACCTCACCTGCAGTAAAGGGGTGGTCACTCAGAAGCAGGTGATTGAGAACTGGTCAAAAAGTAGAATCCAGGAAATAAATACTCTAGTGGTCATTTTTTAAACGTCAAATCATTTCAAATCAATGGAAGCAAGTTAGCTTAGCAACAGCTTTCAGAGCCTGGCTCTTTATGAATAGTAAAAATATTTGGCAGTAAACAATAAAAGCTATTCAAAAATTTCATGAGGTTAAATCATTAACTGAATAGCAATTTCCAATAAAAAAAGATCTACATTGTACCTGTAATCAGGTCAGGTTTTCAGGGGAAGCAGAAATAAGAATGGAAGCCAAAAATAAAAGAGAATATTCAAAAATATGCACACCCATAGCAATTTACAGCTTGTTGCTCCCTCAGATAGTGGAGCTAGAGGAGCAGCTATTTACAGTTTATTTGCTAGCCCTGAATGTGCTGGTGAAGTAAAAGACAAACCAAGACAGAAATACTGAATATATATTCTTTGTTGTGACCTATAAAAAACAACCCATTGCTCTTTGATATTTTCAGTAGTGGAATAATTCAGATCATTCTTTGTAGGCTGAGGCATCAAACAGAGAAAATGTTAATATGTTTTTGCTTCTTGCAAAAGGCAATCATCTCTTTCCACTAAAGTAGAAAAACCAGAATTTTTTGGAACATTTTACTTAAATATGCCTTAAAAACAAAGTAGTTTTCTATTGCAAAATAGTTTACATATAATTGTTTTATGTAGTATATACTCATTTTCGTTAGCCCTACACATCCAAAAACTGTGATTCAGAGCTCATAAGGATAAACTGTCTGCTTTTGATTAACACTGTTTTTTATGAAGAAATGTTTCAAATCCAAGCAGTTATATTCCCCATATGACTTATCACATGTCTTTGTGCCTGCCCTTGCCCTGACAAAAAAGGTCATCATAGAGACAAAGAAATAAGAACTAAAAGATATCCCAAAATCCACTGCTCCTCCCATTTCTGTAATCCAGATGAGTAGGATGGCCAAAGTCCTACTCAAAATCTGTTATCTTAATTTAAGAGTAATGTCTAAGTGCTGACAATAGTATGGTTTATTAGACAGAACACTTTTATGTGAAATGTTAGTAAGAGAGGAGTTTCCGACTGTAAAGGACACCAACAGAGCTGAGACCATCCCTAAAGTCTCAGAAAATCTCAAGCCAGGGCTCTGTGACACTACAGTGCTCCTTATGCTGGTTTGCCAGTGGGAAGTAAAATCTATTGAAAATCAAACCTTCAGACTCCTCTTTTGTTCAGCTTACACCTCAACAAATGCAAAGGCAATCAGACAAGGAAATTGTGGTGTTCTGGGATGGGATTGCCTATCCCCTTTCTTATTACGGTAGCCTCATTTTGGTTAGAAAGTTCTCTTGGAAACAGGTGAAATAGATTGCTACTTTTCAAAGTGCCATTTTATAGGACTCTCATTACTCTTCTGCCAGTTTTCTTCCAGGCATTTAGAAACTGAGTAATTGTTGCTAACATCATTTTTTCCCTCAGCCAAATCTGACTGAATTTGCCAGGCAGCAAAGGAAGCAGCATGTTACCAGCTCTCAGGTCATGCTATACACACATTTGTATCTGTAATACTTGCTAGATCTTAAGGGCAAAACTCTGTTCTTCTGTCTGCAATGCAGTGTTTTAGCTGCAGTGCAGATCATTTATATCTATGCTCCCTGTCCAAGTCTCAGAGAGGTCAGCTGTGATTTTGTGAACATCCCTCTGCAATTTCTTTCCACATTTTAGTGTCTCTTTCACAATCAGTGTGATTAGAGGGTGTGTGTGGCCTTTCTGTCTGTGCTGGCTTGTGGCTGACCTGATGGCTCTGTTCCTGCTTTTTCCTGTGACTCCTTAATGCACACTCGTTGCTGACCCTCCAGACACTTTCCCAGCCTAAGCAGCTGCAGGGGTGACCCATGGTCTCTGATTTCACTTCTTCAGTATGTTGTGGATATCAAATAATTAATGTTTTATTCTCTGATATGCCTTTGGTTCCCACTTTATAACCAAACCAGACGAAGCCAAAAAAGATGTTCTGACAGCTGGGACAGTGCTGCCCAGTTCCAGGGTCCCTTCGTTTTTTGCCTGTCATGTTGAGGAGTGCAGGTACAGCAGGGACCTGGGTGGAAATCGTTAGAATAGCAGTGACAGCTTACCTCCTTGTAATATGGTGCTTTCAGATAAACTTTACGTGAGAAAATATTTTTTGTGTGTTTTCTAACTTTGATTTCTTCCCTTTCTTCTGTAAAAAAATGAAGGTATAAACCTATGTCTAAAATTGTGGAAGACAGGTTTTCCTTAATCAGAGTCCTAGCAAACATCAGCTATTTTTACCCAAATCTAAACAGACATGGGGAGGCAGAGATGCTACTTTTTCCTCTGCTCACTTTCTTAACTTTTTTCCAAAAGGCCGCTCTGATGAGGAGCCCTTCTCTGCACGTGGACCTGCAGGAGCCCTGTTTATTACTTGGTCTGATGTTTGACCTGACCATTGATGCACATAATTGAAAAGCAGTGTCTAAAGTGCGGAAGGAACCCTTTAATAAAATCGTGCCTTTTCAAGATACATTTGTACAACTCTAGACATATATAGATATATGTACACAGGCACATTAGACATAGATAAATGTATGTACATAGGCACAAAGAGTGAGAATGCATTTGCAATCCATTCCAATCACTGCTGTTCAATACAAGAAGCATGACTCTCCCCCTCCAGGCAGTTTTGGTATGTGCCTATAAAAGATGGCTACACAGTACTTTATTTAAGCACTAGTATTGCTAGAAAGAATGCCAGAGTGAGGGATCAGAGACATTTCTTCCACGAGCAGGCTGGACCAGAGCTAAATGCTGCATTGCACCAACTGAAAGACAGTGTCTTCCTTCTGCCTGAATTTACCTTGTGCTTCACCACTTCAGACAAGGAAAGAGAGTCTGCAAACATCTAGGATTATAGCCATCACTTACTCTTGTGTTCTAGTGCTGTGTGCACAGCATAGTTTCATCACCTTAAAAGACTGGTGATCCAAAAAAAATGGAAAAAACTGCACCCATATATCAACTAACTTTTAAAAGGCTTATTTTTATCCATGACATCAACGCTGCTTTAATAAAACTTAACAAATGTCAGGTATTTTCTGATATATCATGCTCCCTGAAGGGAACCCTGTGATCAAATGCTTTTTTAAAAACCTCATTGGCAGCACTAAGTTTTTATTAAGTTTTGTAAGTTTTTATCTTCTCTAAAGATCAACTAATCAATTTTTTGTGAATATTTAGATATGTAGGACCTTTCAATCATTGGAAATTGATCACTGAAGCTATATATTATTGTTTCTTTTTCATGCTTGGTTAAAGATGCAACTGATATTGGAACGAACTGCTGTTCTTGCAGTTTCTAAAGTTTTCCACAGCACTCAGTCATGGGTGCTAGGAAATCAGTTCCTGTAAATGCTAATTTCAATAGAGTATGACTGCATGAGAACATAAACATAACATATAAAATAGTGGGAGCCCAGACACAAAGCTCATTGTGAAATGACTTCAGCTAATATTACAGAAAGCTTTCTAAAGCCTATAGAAAAATCTGGAATCAAAAACTTGAGCCTGTATTTTGCACATGTTGCAGTAAGAAGAGCCATCTATTTAGTGAAAAATCCAAGAAAATATATTACAAAGAGACCTTTTATTAATCTCAACAAAGACAGAAGAAAATTCTGTAGGATTCCACCAAAATGTTCAAAATAAAACCAAAAGAACATGAGCTGAGAGCACCCTCTTCTGATCATTATTTTGTTCTTCAAGTTCTAGGTAAAGTATCTTCTGCATATGTTGTAAAATTCTAGTGGCCTTCTCTCTATCAGAATCACAAATACATAATCTGCTTGGGAGATGAATGCAATAAATTTTTTCCAGCTACAAATTAATATTTTTACTTTAGTTGATTTTTTTTTTTATTGTGCAAATATGAAGCCAATTCTTCCAGTAACTCTTTCCCTTTGTATGTTCCAGTCTGATTTCCATAAGGCCACCCAGGGCCAGAGGTGCAAGGGACAGGCTGATTTTTTGTTTAATTCATGCCACCGAGAGAGATTTAAATTCAGGTTGAAAAAAAAAAATCTGATCCTAAAAAAGTGTGTTTACAAAGATTTATAAAGATGAAAGAAGGAGCAGAAGATGGGGGGAGTAAGAGCAAGAGGAATATTAGGAATATAAATATTTTTCGGTAACTATACTAGCATTGTTTTTATGGTATTCTCACAGAGACCAAGCTGAAGACAGAAATTTTAAATCCCACTGTAATTCAGAGGAGAAAAAAGGAAAGATAGCAGTGCTTCTGACCGTATACCTCACTTTCAGTCTCTGAGGACTGGAGAAGTAACTCATGAATATTAGAGCTAATGAAGATTGATTTTCTCTAGATTTTTGGTTCAGTGTTGATTGACTCTCATGTCTGGAAGATGTAAATTGTGACTGAAGCTTGTTCTGCATTTAAGACATTTCAATGTTCCCTCTTCAGTGTGTATTCTCTGGGGCTTAAAAAGGCTCCAGCTCATGCTGTAGTGTTTTTCTCAGTTGGTACCTCTCAGATGTCTCTCTGATCTGGACATCTATTTACATAAATCTTGTAGGAATGTCCTGTCTCTGAGATTTCTGTTCCTTTATCATATTTCCTAAAAATACAACAATGGGCTCAAAAAACTAGATAGCATGGACTAGTGGGCAGATATAAATTGAAACATCTAACTTCTAATTGATTCTCGGAAGATTTTCACTGGAGAGCCCTTGATAGGCAGAGGTGTGGAGAGTGGTTTCCCTCGGTGTAGGGAGTGATTCAAATCCGAAGTGGAGCCCGAAGAGGCAAAGGGAGTGATCAGCCATGCCAGAGTCTCCCGCAGTGCAGATGAGGGATTTCAGGGTGAGTGATCCCATCTCTCAGCAGGACAGGCTGATGGACCAGCATGCTATCCCAGCATCACACAGATTGGAAACCAATAGAAATGAAATTGGAAGATACAGGCACAATCCTATTATGTGATAAGGAATCCAGGGTGGATAGAGACAGCACAGAGATAAGAGGGTCATGAAAACTAACAGAGCAATTTGGATCTGAGAAAGTGGATGCACTATTAAACAGATGCACTCAGCCTCACTGGATTGCCAGATGAGGCTTGTCCTTGTCAAACTACAATAAATTGGCCTCTTCAGCTTTCTCCACATTTAAGATTCTGGCATGAACCATTTTAGACAAACGTAGATTGATGGCTGTAGTGTACACAGGAATGACACAGAACCAGGATGATGCTGAAATATCATTAAAATTGATGATTTTGGCTTGTTCATCTGTCATCTTTAGTACAGCATGGCAGTGCATCTGGAGACCTGACATTATCACAGAACAATGTAGAGCCTTCTGGGAAAGGAAATTCTAGAGCTGGAAGAAAGGCATATGCAGAGATGCAAAACATCCAGGAACAGCTTTTGATCCTGCTGGTAAAGGGCTGTGTTGTAATTCCAGTTGTGTGACAGGAATGAAATCCAGCTCAGACCATTGTGTGCACTTGCTTACAGAAACAGTAACATACAGCTGGGCTGTGGAAACAAAGGGTCAGGCAATGTCCAAGTCTCCTTAAAAGGTAATGTGTGGCAACCCAAGGCAAATGCAACTTTGAGTTATTTGCCCTGAAGTGGTAATTTAGAAATTGGGGATTTAAGTTATTAGAGTAGAATTAAAGGAACTGTCTCTTCTTCCTTTTGCCTTTCTACAGAGTCACAGAACAGCTTCTTATGAAGGAAGCCTTAAAGATGATAGAATATTCAGTTGGAGCTGCATAGTAGGAGTGATCAACCAAAGAAAATCTTTACCATTACCCAGCAGCTGGAATGTACTGGTAAGGACAGTAACAGAATAAGGAATTTGCATTTTTGGGTCTGGCCATTTCTAATACCTGAAATAAGATCAGTAGCATATGTAAGAATATGTGGGTTTGAAATGGTGCAGGGTCAGCCATGTTGCTGGCATCCCTAAGGGGTCCTGTATGGAAATTATGGAAGTCTCCAGAGTTATCAGTTCTTATTATCAGGCTTCACAAAATGTGGACCAGCACTACATGAAAAGGTTGTTCAGTAGAATTAAAATTATCCTGGGGCATAGGAAGCCTCAGACTTCAAAGTTTCTAGTTATTTGCACATCATACTTTAGTTTTTTCTTTTAATGAAAAAATATTACAAGGCTCTCAGAATCTTTCGTTATGAAAGAACCTCAAAAAGTAATGATACTTGAGCATAATACTTATACAAAGATGATAAAAGGGAAAGATAAAATAATGCTCAATATCTTATCTTCCTGGTAAATAAGCAGAGAGCAAGGTTGGATTTATATTTATAAAGTTAAACATTTCTCCAGACTTAATCTGCTATATTATTATTTTGAGGTCAACCCTGTCAGTCCTGTTCTCCAAAATGCACTTGAGGGTTATCAAGGTAAGCAAGGATTGGACTGGATCCCTGCAGCCAACTCATATATTAAGCATAGGGTAGAAGCTTTTCCTACAGATCTTTTCTTCTCATGGAAAATACCACAAACAAAACAAACCAAACCAAACAAACAAGCAAGCAAAACAAAACAAAAACACTAAACCACCTCAAAAACGACAGTTGTATTCATTAGATATCATCCAAAATATATTGCTGTGAATGGAAAGCACTTTGATTAGGACTGCCTTAGCAACATGCCCAGCGTAGTCTGGCATATGAGTCTAATGCATTCAAATGCATGTGATGAACAGATGGCTCCTGTAGAAGAGACTAATGCAGTGGTTTTGGTCACCTTGTACTGGCCCTCATTCAAAGCAGGTGCTCAATAAACCAGGACTGGAAGTGGACCAAAATGAACTGGCTTCTAAAAAAACTGGGACATAGAAAAGGAGAAGACAATCCCTTCTCTCTTTTCCAAGAATATATGAGCGCATGCAATGCCAGCTTTGCCCACGGTGAGCAATCTCACGTGTTTGTTGCTGTTTCTGAGGCAACATCAATAACTTTAACATGAGGACAAGCTGAGCATGTCAATATGTAATCCAGGTTTGAACTCCATTTTATACTCTCATGTCAATTTTTTTCTCATTTTGTCAGCTTATTCTGTGTGAAAACGGCCAAGCCCCAACTGGAACCAGAGCTGCTATTTTGAATCCATTCCTGATCTGATTTTAAAGCAGAAAGATTAAATCCCTTGCCTTTAGGAGAAATCAAATAAACCTGGCACCAAACCCTTTCACTATCTAGGTTCCAAAATTACCTGCTACAGCAAGGAAAGCAACAGCAGTTTTATTTGTGTGTTTTTACAGATGAAGTTATCCAGTGGTTAAATCTGGATTAAACTTCAGAGCGGAATTTCAAAATGAATCAGGGTCATGGTTTGTGCACACATGCGATGGTGCTAAAATGTTCTGGGGCTTCTTGTCTTCTGAAGTTTTGTCTGTGTTTGATCTGGAATAGGAAAATAGGGTCCATTCCAATTTGGAAAGAAACCCAGAACCCAAATTATATGAGTAAACTCACATCATGAGACTGAAATGCCCCCAAAGTCCCCTTATCCTTCTCTTTTTGAGGATGGAAAGTTTCACAGGCAGATGGGACTGGGGCGAAAGATGTATCCAGATGGAAAATGATGAAAAGCTGAATTTGGCAATATTATTTAAGTGGACCCCTGGTTTTAATTATAAAGTTATCGAACAAGTGATGGCAAATTCATTACAGAGTTTGAAATTATGTCCAGCTTAGCTGCTTTAAGCCCTGTCAAGCACCCACTACTCTACAAGAAGAATCCACTCCGGTTTTCAGCTCTCAGTTTGAGATGGCTTGTTCTTGCAGTGACCTGTTAATCCAGTCTTCTGTGAGCCCAGAAGACTCTCACACTCATCTTCCCACCTTTTCAACAAGCCCTCTTTCAAGAGAAGTTTTCTTGATTGAAACTGACTCTTAAAATTATCTGGATCTTTGTGACAACTATTAGCAGTATGCCAGTGAATTACGTGGGAACATTTATTTAGAATCTATAACACTTTATAGGGAAACTGTTAATAGAGCCACTATTCTGCCTGCTTTGAAATATTGTGATGCTGTAACGCTTTGATTTGAAACATTATAACCTGCAGGAGAAGACCTTGACAGAAGGAAATAAAATTCATGCTTAAAACACAAGGTATTGCAGTCATGCAGTTACTTTGTGGACAGGCAGAGTATGTTGGATTTCAGTGGCTAAAATGGTGGAAACAACAATCAGGATTTGAGAAGCCTGAAATTCAGTGTGAGAAATAGTCCACCTGACAGTGCTGTCCTGCCTGACTTTAATTAATCTGTCGCTACAAACATGACCTAGTTACCACAGTACAAATGTCAGCTTGTAATAGCTTTTCCCAAGAGTCCTCCTTAACTAGCATTTGCCATTTTCATTTGCTGGCTCGATGATGAAGAGCAGTTAATGAGCTCCATCTACTGCTGCACGGAGTGAATTGTACCAGCAGCACCAGCTCCCCAGCACCTCCCCAGGCTGCTCTGGGAGAGGTGTTCCAGGCACTCTGCTGCACCACGCCACTGGCAGGGGCTCTTAGCAGAACATTCACCTCTTTGTGATTTTTCTTCTATTTTTCTGTTACCAGCTTTACTGTACATGGGTCTTCTTTAATCTGTAATCTTTTAAGGTAATTTCATTTTGAATTACAGGGAGACTACGTGGGGCATCTTTTTTTTCTTTTTTTTAAAATATATTTTCTGTGCAAAAAGGCGTAACAGTTCTCTTAAAATAATTAGCACAAAAAAATCGAAGAGGCCTACAAAGCAGAAAAGTTTATTTAAGTTACTGTTGCACTCTTAGTAAACAGGGCCACTGTGCTGAAAATGGGTACTCAGATCAATAGATGGATGCCCTTCTCTTATGCTTGCCACATGTGTTGACTGGAGTATTCAGATGGGATACAGGCTGCAGGAGATAACAAAAGCAGAGCTGAATCAGAAAAATATCAGATAATTGATGAAGAGGAAAGGAAGCAAGGATTAATACATTCTGATGTCTAAAATCTATAAAGAGAATAAAATACTATACCTGATTAAATATCTCAGCTTAAGATTTTATTTTCATACTACTTTTCCATTAAGAAAGAAAAACTGACCTTGCTAAGGTCAGAGGTGTTTTTCTAGTCTGCACAATGCTGAAACACCTATATGATGGCTGCTGAATCAGTTAAAAGACCAGGCTTGGAGACATTCCACAAAGGAAGAAACGTTATTCCTCAGGTTGGCTGCTGTCTTCAGATCCACGGAAAGCCGGGCACATCCTGCTAACAGCAAAGCAAACTGCATGAGGATGGATCATCAGCTCCTGCTCTAACCCCTCCACCTGCCTCACACCCCTCACTGTACATCTGCCTCAAAATGCAACATTTCTCAATTATGAGTCTGAGAAGGTCTCTGATTGGAAAACATTAAAATCAAAGTAAGAAGCTCAACTATCAACCAGAAAATGATTGTCAGAAGTCCAAGGTCTTTCAGATATGAAACCAAAGTAATTTTCATTCCCTCAGCCTCAACTTCGGCTCCTGGTCTTAGCATGGAAAGAGACTTCCCCCTCTCTAATTTTCCTCTGAGTTGTAGCATTCAGGGAATTGTTCATGTGTGTTCCTTACTTAGGGGAGGCTTTCTGACTAACTCCAAGGGATTTGGGAATTTCTAGGGACAGAAGCTATGTTTGAACAGGATAATTCATATGATCTCCTTCGTTCTTCATCCACCACACTGGAAATCTGTTGGGAATATCTTTTAGAACAAATTCACATCGAACTAAGTTTTATTCTTGAAAATTTACAATTAATGCAGAATTATGTAAAGCAAAATAATGAATAATCTGGCTGTCCAGTCAATTTTTTCATGAAAACATGGGGGACTTCAGTGTATAAGAGTACTTACAATTAGCACATCAGTGAGAATACAAACCCTGTCTTCAGCTAGTGCATTGTAAATAAAGATGCACAGACCTTCAACAGCTTTTAAAAATAATATTTAAGGTGAATTTTTTCCAAATCAATTGGAAGCCATAAAACTCTAAATGCTCGCTTTATGCTTGCAGGAAATGTTAATCCCAAATCTTGTGTTAACATGACAATTTTGAAAGGATTCAGGAACAATGTAAAATTTAAGAAACTAAGTACAAAATTTTAATATTTGTCTTCTGTGAATTTTATGGGAGAAAGAATTGGAAAGAGATCTGAGAGTCCAGTTTTACACCTCCAAGAAAAAATGTCATACAGCCTTGTTCCTGAATAAAGGATTTAAGGTTAAATATCCAATAGCAGAATCTTAAATAATAGATTTTTTTTTTTTGGTTGCTCATTAACACAGGCAGCCTTAGTTTGATTTCTTGAATGTATTTACTTTCATGTGAAAGTCAGAATAGCCACAAGGTACCAAGAGGCACTAGACTGTTCTTGAAGTAGCATTCTCTCAATAAACTTTGCAAAATGCATTACTAATAACAGCAGAGAAAGAAATATTCAGTAGTCAACCTTTAGAAAATAAAAATACTGAGGGTATTTCAGTGACCTTATAATTGTCTACCAGTGTGCAATGATTTTTACAGATTTAGATGGAAGCAAGGGCAAATCTGTCTCACACTGGTATTTTGCACTTTCTTCCTTCTTATATAACAGTGTTTTTCACAGGCAGCACCCTGTTGATAAGGTGTCCATGTTAGGGGAGCTTTTTAATGCATTTGCCTTTGTGCAGTGAGTCTGATCATCAGAAATGCCAAGATACACAGTGCATAAAAGCACATGTATACCCATATATGCAGTAGATATATATATTGTGCTCAGGAAAAAAGGTATAATAATAAGTGCCTTCAAACTTTCATGGCTTGCAATGTAGGGGACAGGCTTGTAATATCTGTCAGTGAAGTAACTACTTGGAAAGACTGTTATGGTTTTTCATCACCTGTAACCATTCTCTCATGTGGGTCATCATTTTATCTGTGTAAAACTTCTCCTATTTTATCAAGAGCTATCACACATACAGGGTTTTCTTTTCTATTCAAGAAATTTTCCACCTTTATGTGAATTTTTTTCAATTGCATGTAGTTCAAGAAGAACTTTCAAGATGAAAATTAAGCATATAAAATTTTTTCTCTGCATAGTAGTTACCCAGGCAGTTATGACTGAGCAGAGTACAGAGTACAAACATCAGGATAAATTGCCATTTTCCATTAAGGATTGGTGAACAACTAAATCCTCACTCAGGGAAATACATCTCTCTGGATATAAACCTTTTAGCTCCAGTCCATTTCTGTAGTCTGCCCTGCACTTACTGAGAAAAGCCATTGATGACTATGGGAGTTCTGTCTAAAGATGTGAAGGGATCTTAACACATATTTGTGACCTTACAAAGAAGAACAGATTGTTTGATTTGTGTTCATAGCTCATGTCTTCAGAACTGTTTCTTGCTATGCAGCAAAACCACTTTGATTTACAATTAAACATTTTCTTGTAAAATCTTGAAAATGTATGCATTATTGACAAAACCAGAAGGAGCTGAGTACAGAAAGCAGAAAAGGAAAACAACATTTCATTTTATTTTTACATTTATTCAATGAGTTCTGAAACAAGTATAACATAACTCTTATTTTACAAAGTTGAGCATTAAATATCAAAAAGAGGACTTAATGGCCTTTGATAAGTAGCTTCATATGGGACATGCATGCTAGTACAAAGCCAGTTTTGGATGATAGACATTTGAAAGCAGAGAAGTGAATTAACAAAATTTTCAGACACACTTAAAAAGGTGGCATGTCCTTTTACATCCCTTTATCCAAATGTAACTTGTCCATTTTTCTGCAACTTTCCCTCCCATGTCCACTTTCTAAACTTCAAACTAATATTACAAAATAAAATATTTAGAAATACAAATAATACACCCAATAAAGTACATTAATTATGATGAATGATAAGGGGAATGAGAATCTGGCATAGTTGTCTATGTGGTAAGGATTTTTAACATGAAAGCAATCAAAGATACAGAAAAGTCTTTTCATTACTGACATTGCTGAATTACACACACTGGGTTGACTTCTCTCCCTTTTTTTGTCAGTGCTGGTTTGTTTGCTTTTGTTTGAATCAGTCTTGTTCATATTGTAAGGGGCACTGCAACTGTTTGTCACTGCTGCCAGGACTCTATTCTTCTCTTCTTCGTCATCATCATCATCAATAATCTGACAAGGAACAAAACAGCAGGTACTTAAGAGCATGTTTCATCACCTGTTTACTTTAGAGCTGCAGCAAATGGGACTTTTCTTATGACTCCTCCTCTGTTTCACTCCTCAACTTCAATGACAAGCACTTCCATGCACCAGGCAGCTCCTTTCGGCTCCCAAAGCCTCCATTTATGGGGAAGAACATTGACTTAAGCAATGCCTTACAGCAAAAACTTTTGAAGGACCGTCAAGCAATTCTGGATTTGTTCAAATATGGACAAGGAACTTTACTTAAGATAGCAGCAAATCCCTGAAATGCACAACAGTAAACTGTCCTGCTCAGGGCAAATACCAGCAAAGGTTAGTGCCCAGAAAGGGTGAAGGCAAAGCCCCAGACTGGGAATGGAGAAGGTGGGGGAGCTGCCAGACCAGCCATTTGAGCTGGCTGCACCCCAAATCAAGCACCCCAGGATACAAGGCACTCTCCTTGAGTGCAACTGGCTACTTCATTCTGGTGCTTTGTGATAAAAATCAAGTTACTTTAAAAATAAAGAGGGACAAGCTCCACCCACAGCTGATTTAATACTAAATAGCTTGTGCTACTTTCTGTCAAGACCTGAAACCCGTGCTTTAAGTTCAAAGTTATGCTAGGGTTAAGAATATTTTTATGTGCTTCACTGCATCAAGACAGGTCTTTGGAGAATGTTGTATAAGCCTTCTGGTGTGTTTTGTTTCTTTGATTAGAAATGGCTCAGAGCCATAAGGTTCATGTATGAAATTTTCACCCTTTGAAGTCAGTGTGTTTTCTGTTACTGACTCAGAGGACACAGGATTAGACATCAGCAGCAGCTTCAGCTCTAAGACTTCCTTGGAATTTCTAGGGTATTTAGTTTGGCTTGGGATATTGCAGAGACACCAGCAGAAACAAGCTACAAAGACTGGCTCCAATTTTATATCTAAACTAAACCTTAATATGTATACTTTGAGGATGGGTCATTTTAATTCAGGTAGGTATACATATAATTTTAATTTTCTCCTGATACTTTTATTACCGCCCAAATCGGTAGGTGGCATGAATGTAAGACAAATCTAAAAAAATTATTTGTGAAGTGTAGAATGCCGAATCTCTTTCTTCTGACCATCTTGCTTTTTTCCATTTGCATCATGAGAAGAAACAGTTTACACAAGGACAAACTTTCGAAAGGTTAAGATGTATATCCTTATGTGCAGCCAGACAAAGGTATATCCCAGCTATTAAAGTCAAAGAAAACCCATTAAGCCACCTAAGTGGTTTCCATGGCAGTACAGAATTGCTCTTCTGCCCAGGGTGCATGTGTACAGCATGAGCCTTGAGTCTTCTTCATCTAAAATTACTAACACCGTTGAAATGGGAAGTGGAGTCTGGACAATGTCCTCAAACTGCCGTGAATCAGTGAAGCAGAACAAATGGTGGTAGAAAAGGGATTATTACTGCTGTCCACTTTCAATTAAAAAAAAAAAAAAAAACAAAAAAACTTGAGATATTTTATTTGAGATATAAATGTAGCTCAACACAACTTATCATCCTAAAAATACACTGACCAAAAAACCTTGGTCATCCTCCACCTGGCCCCCCACACCTCTGTGCGAAAGGCTGGGATAAAAATCTGCCCATAAAGCATTAAGAGGATCAATCCATAAAACTCCAGTGTGAACATTATATAATCCCCAGGGTACTACTAAAATTTAAACCTCGAGTTTTTACTTGAGGCTTGACTCTGTTATAAATATCTCTCCTGCTTCTAAAAGTTCAGGGAGCTGAGGGGAGTGCTGGGGATGGCAGAGGAGCCTTTGTCACAGTGCCTGGCACTTGAAATGAGGCACCGGAGCAACAGCCTAATGAATGCACTCAGCACTTCAAAAGTTAATAAAATAAAGGAACCTGACAGAAGAGTCCTGACTTCTTTCCCCTGCTTTCAGTTTTCATTACAACATCTGTACTTCAAAACAGTCAGGATTTGGGGCATTGCTCAGTTTAGGAGTCTATTTTTCTCTCAGGTAGGGCTGCCTGCAAGTTTCTCAGAATTAGTTTTATTTCAGAGCATGGAAGGACATTGTGTACGTGCCACTTTTCCTTTCTCACAACTGCATGTGAGCGATTCCCAGGAGGCTGATGTGTTATTAGGCTGTTCTTGGCTCCTTTCAGCTCCCCAAGGGGCAGTTCTTACTTAAGCAGAAAATAGCGTAAGCAGTGCATATGTACAGGATTCTATTCCAGTGCAACAAGGCAGGGCTCTTGCAAAACAGAGGGGGATTTACAGCAAAAGTGCTGTATCACATAGCTTGGAAAGGAGAGACGTAGTCTAGAAGAGAACCACACCTGCTAATTTCTAAAAAACTGCAGTCTTATAGAGTGGGTTTATCAAGGGACTTTTCCAAATTGTTACAGAGAACTGAGCATGATGAAGGACTGAGCTGGTTTACATTATATCAAAAAAAGAAATTGTATTGTGAGTGTTCAGCTGTGGCTCCAGTTTTAAACATCATACTAGGTTTTTTTCTGGATGCTAGCTGTCAATGAGGAAATGGCAGCTGGCACTAAGAAGATCTCTGTTTAGATACAAAATAGGTACCATCTAGGAAAGAGGCTGTATATCACCCAAAAAGTACTGTCTCTGACACCTGCTACTGTGGCTGCTGTTTACACTAACTGTTTGCTGGCACCCAAGAGCCAACAGAATTGAGGAAAGTTGTCACTTTCACTGGATAATAAAGCTGGTCAAGTTGTAAAATATTTCAACCCAGAGTGCTGCACACCTGGAGCTTATGTGGTGCTCATAAAGACTGCATGAGGCTTGCACAAAAATACCAAAGAGGTTGAACACCACACTTTAAAAATTATTTTCAGTTTTCAAACTGTTCTCCGTTCTGCCTTAAAGGTGGAAGTTTAGGTAAAAGACAGAGGAAACTCAAGGAATATTTCTGTGCTTTATAAGAGGGCACCATTAATGCCTTTGTACTAAAGAGAAGAAACTCAGGAGAGGCAATCTCTCCTTTTAAGCTGTCTGTTGTTCTGGAGCTGATGTGAACAGCACATTCTGCCTGACCTTCCTTGCATCAGGTGGTTCCTCTGCTTTTGCCATTAGCTCTGAAGGTGTCTCTGTGGGTCCTGGTCCACAAGATGTGAAACATTGCAAGAGCATGGTTATGATGAGCTCTTTCACCAGTTTATGTTCTAAACTGGAGATCTCAGGGGCTTCAAAAGGTTTTGATATGCTGGTGCCCAACTTCTTCAAAGAGCAAAGCGAGAAGCAAGTACAACTAATTCCTATACAAGAGAGGGTGACATTTCCATTTCACCTCCTACATTTATTTACATAATTCTGAGTGCAAATTTTCTATCAGCTCACATATGGGAACAACAAACTGGGATGTGAGATTTCCAATTAACCTGTGTCCACAAGAGAATACGATAATGAGGACAACACATTTACAGTGACGATACTCACACATAAATTGCTAAGTACCTGCTAGACAGTGCCATGAGATTTTAGCTGGTATTTTTGCCCTTGTGATGTTTGTTTTTACAACAAGAAATGAGAAATACAAGTCAGGTGTGCTCTCTATGACACCCTGCTCGGTAAGCGGTGCTTGCCCTTGGCTACAGTAGAAAAAGGACATGACAAGCATTTTCCTTATTCTAAAGAGTGGCAAGCTGATCTAGGACCAAACAACTGATCCTTCTCTTATATCCCTATCTTTGTGTGGGCAAGAAGTGTGTTTGGCTTGCTTGCTCACTCCTGATGCCCAGCAGAAGACAGTAAACATGCCTGAAGTGAAAGACAATTCCTTTTTGGTCATTAAGTTCATCACAAAACTTTCCTTCCTCATTTTACAGCTGTACCTCCCCATTCATCCATGCACATTTTTGAAGTCTACAAGTTCCCATGTCTACCTCATCTGCAAGCATGAGTACCTGCTCCAGATGAGAGGGAATCTGACAGAGGCTGGAGAAGGCAAGGGCAGTATAAGTGCCCTTCACTGATCCAAAGATGCTTAATCGTCCAAGCACTGAAATACTTTACTTTCTCACTCAAACCTCCAAGCAGTTTTTTTTTTGCCCTACACTATGAGCAAAATGACAACCACTTACTTCACAAGATGGATATGCTCACAGGGAATTGTCACTGATGTTACCTTGCCAACAAAAATTACTCACAGGCTTTCCCCTCAAATCCTCACTCAAAATGAGCATTGGCCCATTCGCAGACAATCCCCTGATAGATATTATCTCATAAAACCTGCTGAGGTGGCTCAGCTTTGTGCCCTTTTTGCAGGCTTTCTCCTCACACCTAGACCCAATAACAGCTTTTAACATATTCTTGTGCTTTTACAGGACCTATCTTTCATCCAAACAGCCAAAATCTCATGTTAATTGCTGAGTTATCTAGACATACACACACATATTGCCCGATCTTCAAAAGGTTTTGAAGCTCCTCCACTTGAGCTCAATATCCTGTTTCCTGAGTATGCTGAGGAGCTTTGCTTAGGCATTTGTGATGTTCTGTTCTAAATTGGCTTAAACAGTTAACAATCTTTCTTCTTCTGGACATTATCCCTACAGAACCCAACCAAACTTCTTTCTGCATTTTTTCTTTCTTCTTGTTATTCTCATTTTCCATGTTTTACTTTTTTCTATTAATCCAGAAATTTCATAAGCTGCTTAAAATTTTCTTTTTTATCATGCATATTAGGTTCCATTCCATAATTAAAAGCTGCAAGACAATCATCTTTCAGCTTCCTTGTGATTTCTTTTTCCTTGCTTATGAAAGCACTGCTATACACTACAGATGGAAAATGTGACAAAACTTCTTCATGAACCTCTCCTTCCTCATTATTTCAGCAACCACTAGACTCAAAAATACCTGTGTTGATTCAACCAGTTGGACTTTAAGTATATTTCACATTATTTCAGAGTTGTGAGAAACTCTTTAGAGCCACAAAAAGCACTGTTATAATAACGATGCAGAAAGGAAAACAGATCCCAGTCTGACTTCAGGTGCAGCTGTTGAAAGAGAGGGTGAGAGCAGAAGGCTGTGGGGACCTCATACACCCAGCACATGAAGACACATGCCAGGAGACTGCCTCATATTCCATGCATGTGCAGATTTCATAAATGGAATGTGATAAACTCTTTTTTTTCCATATTGCAGTAGGATCAAGTCACCGAGCTCAGGCTAATTTTTGAACTGTGAGTAAATGCTATTGCCTAGGAGACAAGAAGTGCCTGTGATTTTTGTGAGACATCCAGAACACTGATAATTGGCCATAAAGCCCATACCAAAAGAGAGAAGGAAGAATGCCTCAGTTTGTTTGGTCTCTTCCAAAAAAGCTCCAGGTATATTAATATTTTTCTTTTTCTCAAGACTATTATGTTTTCCTGTCCTAATTCTAAAAAGGAAACTACCTTAAATACATTTACCATTACTGCTAAGAGAATTCATTCTTTTTAGCAGGTGTAATTTAAATCGAGTTTGTAGGACAACAACCAATAACTAAAATACCTTTGGAATTTCCTTTGAGCTGAGTTGGTGCAGAGTGCAGAAATGAGTCACAGCATACTCTAAGAGTGCTCCAAAGATGAAGCTGAAGCAGATACCAAGGTACACATCAATTGCCTTAATAAAGCAATTAGCATTTGGAAGTGAAGTCCTTGCTCCCATCATCAGTGTTGTCATCGTAAGGACTGTGGTGACACCTGTGGAATGGAAAAATATATGTTCTAGTAAAACACAGATGGCACTGAGGGCCTCTACTGCAGGAGAGTTTTCCCTGGACCTGAAACTCCTAGGATGCCATAGCATTTAATGGATCATGTTTAAGGAAGAAGACTTTAAAATTAACTTGTAACTCTTAAGTTAAATGCTTAAAAAGAGTAACAGAAAATGTTAGCAAAGCTGAGACGACTAGAAATTAAAATGAAAGAGATTTTGGTATCATGGAATGTATATTTATGATTAACACATTATTATTGCAAATCTATGCAAAAAGTCCCTTTAAAATATTCAGATATCATTTTGCTCAGTGCAGTTGCCCACTGGCCTCATTCAATATGAAATCCTTCTTTATTCCCCGTTCTGTAGGAGTGTTTTTTTTCCATCCCACCTGCAGCCTGATCAAACCTGATTTGCATTCTTTCCCTTTCAGAATATCCTTTCTTTGAAATTAATTATATTTAATCTCTTATAATTCTCTTGTTATTCATGTGTTAATTAGTATGTATCATGAGACCTCACAAAAGCCTCACAATTGTCTGTGCATACCATGTATTTGAATATGTTTAAATTATTTCCAAAACGACAGTTTTTTGCTTTGCTTTCAGCGGCTCCCCTGCCTATAAGTCTCCTTCCTGTAGCTGCAAAAGGCATTTTTTCTTAGTTTAAGAATAGCAAGGCTTTAAGGGGAATCCACATGATGTACTGAGTATGGCAAACCCACAAAGTAATTCCATAAAACTCAGAAGTGTTTGCAACTTCAGGAAATGGATGCCAAGTGCGTGCAATAACGAAGGCGTCTGAATGATCCAACCCTTGGTTTGGGTTGGTTTATCAGCTCCTCACCTATGCAGATTCTGGCTGGAACCGATGACTGGCTTATCCAAAAGGATACCCAGGAGAGCACGACCAGAAGGATTGATGGTACATATGTCTCTAATATGAAATACAAGATGTTTCTCCTGAGTTCAAAGTGAAACACAAGTTTTGGGTAACGTCCTGCAGAAGTAGTAGGGAAAAAAACATTGTGAAGGTGCAATTCATGAAAAGCTCTTTGAAATAACAACCTGTATTACTTTGATGCACTACAATGCGGTAAAAGCTTAACAACAAGCTTGTTAAAGTTAAATACAGCACTGAAAAATTCAGATCAGAGACTGAAGGAAACAAATATGCAACATTAAGTCACCATATCTGGAGTTTTATTAAAGACACCTTGAATTGGAAATTAAATGAGGATTAGTGAAGGAAAAAATAAATCCATCAATGCATGAAGAGGATGTTTCATTATATAACACGAGGCAAGGAAATTTGAAATCATCTATGGATTCAGCTGTTGCTATTCATAACAATGAGTGAGCTACTATATGAACTAGAGTAGTAAGGATTGTCATTTCATGAAGGTGGCACGGGTTCTTACTTTTAACTATCCCACATATCCAATTTATTTTTCTTTTCATTTACTATTGCTCAAGATGTGGATTGAGGGTACATGTTCTGAAATTGCTGACCTAACTCTTATATTCCAGTTAGACCCAAGCAGTATCTCTGCATCCTCACGATCCATTCTTCCTTTGTGTTGCTCTGAGCAGTGTCACTGTTGTGGTACAAATTATTTGCTTCTAAGTGAGTGATTTCCAGAAGATGAGCTTCTGGAATCACAGAGTCAAATACAGAACTGTGTTTCTTGAGGGGACAGAACACTCTCAAACAAAGCCTCAATTTCTTATCCAGATCACTAACTGAGCAAAATTTGGCTATGTTGAAGCACACAATCTGAAACTGTTACCAGTTCAATGGATTACGGGAAACAAAATCTTGCTTTTTAAATGGGCAGAAAAGACTTCTTGTTCTCAAGTTCCAGGTTACAAATCAAGTGTTATTAAGTTTTTACAAAATCATTTTAACACATTTTGCATGTCACTGAAATATCAATGAGAGACTAATGCTCTGTAGTCAGACAGCTTTGGTTTCTGCTATTTTAATACAAAACCCATTCTCTGGCAGCAATGTTTGCTTCCAATGCTGCCTGCTGCGAGTCAGGACAGAGCTACAGAACAGTGAATCCACTTTAGCTACAACAATACAGCCACAGACAGGCTATTTGTGCATCCCTCAGGTGTGCTGTGAGACACAAAGAAGAGCACTTTCAAAAGCTTAAACTTCAAGCAGTGGATGCCAAGAAACGTCTTACTGCTCCCAGATGAGAAAATGGATGGCTAAATTTTCTTTTTTAAAAGCATTGTGTATATTGCATCAAGAGAACATAACAGGATTTTTAAAACAGAAAGAACTGCAAGATTATGTAGTCTGACCCTAATCACAAGTCACTAAATTTCCTTAATTATCCCTTGCCTTGAACTAAATCATCTTGGTTGGAATAGAGCCCACCTTCCACACAGACATGAAGACTTAGTCTGAGGATGTCTAGACACACAGTATCCACCATTTTTCTCGGTAAATAATTCAGTTTGCTAAGAATGAATGCCAAATTTCTAATACTAACTTGCTTTCAGTTCTCTGCCACACTGACCATCTGTTCCCTACTGAACTAAATAGTCCTCTGGTAGTCAGGTTTTTTTCCTTCCAAAGGTAAAAATACACTGTATTTAGGGCTCCTCTTTGTAAATTCACTACATTGAGATTCTCAAGCATCTGACTAAAAGGAAAGGTACAAACATTTTACTTGAATTATCTCCATGAGGCGAGAGGTACAAATATATTTTACACCATTATCATCATTTTTATGTGCAAAGAGGGACATTACACCAGTGTACCTCTACTAAGGCTATGACTTTTACCAATACAGTTGTTTATTATTTATTACAGTAAATGTAATTTTGGTCACCAAAACTGATTTTAAGTGTATGCAGACCAAAGTAAAGCACTCAAAAGTCAGGGAGTGAGAAACTTACAGGTGACTGGGCAACCTTACTTACTTTGTCTGCACTCATCCGCGCTCTGAAATGAGTGCAGTGCTATGGAAAAGCACTGAGTCTGTACAACAAAAGGCTACAGCACAAAACACATTTAGGGAAAGAGAACCAGAAACTTCACAAAAGCTGTTTGTGTTGTGCTTCTGTGCTGACCACAGGGAAGGATGTGTTGCCACGTGCCCAGCAAAGGGGAGTGAAGAGACCAGACCATCCTTCCTGCAGAGTGCCACAGGCACCTGGGATTTCCTGTGGTTCAGCATTAGAAGAACTTGTTGTTAAGAAGGGAAACTCTGAAACAGCCAATACAGCCATACAATAACACCCTCTCCTTGTTAGTGCCCTACAACTGTATCTCTATTTACCTCAGTATAAAAGTCAAGTGCGTACATGGGAAGTTAGTTCAAAATATCAAATTTAAAAGCCACAGTTTGCAATTTCCAAGTTTAGACAAGTCCTTTGAATATTCTGGTGTTACTGTTTTTCTGATGCCAGAAATTTCTGAAGTAATATGAACAAAGAGAAATAGAGATGTAACAGGTTATAGCTGAGTGGCTTTTTGGGGAACAAAAAAGAGGCATTTCTCTAACATTTCTTCTTGTCAGAATCCAAAGATATGTCATGGACATGATAATAATAGTGTCAGCATTTCTCTAAAGAGTTCAGAAGAGCTTTTATAATGGAAATTTTGAAACAACCTATATATAGAATTCATCAGAGCTCCTCCTGTAATAAACTGAAGGAAGCAGTAGTCGAGAAAAAGTATTCAGTGCATACTTATCAGGCCAAAGAAATGAGCAATGGGATAAAATGAAGATAGGGAAATATTGCAGTCCCTTTTTCATCTATACCACATATGTACCAAAAGTTATCATCTTTAAAAAGAACAGACTTGCTGCTCCTGTTGCGTGAGCTGCATATGAGAGAGTAATGCTGTATCTCATTGCCTTTGACTGGCACATCTGAGACTATGGTGCCATCAGCCAGATCAAAATTGAAACAGGTTCATTAAATCCTAGTCCTGACTTTACTAGAGTTAACCCAAGTACAGCTCAAATTAATTCCTCAAAACTGTGAAGTTTGCCACTTGTTTGACAACAAAATACTTGCATTAAAATGAAAATATGTTTTTCCTTTCAAGTTTCTGGCCCATGATGAATGTCACCTCAGTGTGAGACTGCTCTGACTTAAATTTGTTAACATGATAGAAATAATTTCTGTGCAGGTATGTAACTGCAGCAAAGGCACAGCATTAGCACTTACCAAAGTATTGAATTACTGTGTGTAACAGTTTCTCAGATGAATCTGGACTTAAATGACTGTCAATATATACACTCTAAACACACCATAGGTAAGGTATTCTACTTAGATGCCCCAACAGCAAAAGAACATTAAGCTGAGTAATTTAGGCTTTATAGAATTTATGAGAGCAGAGGTGCAGAAGTACAGAAGTAGACAATAGCTCTAACTTGTAAAAGAAGAACAAACCCAAACAGCAGATGACAGTCTCCAAACCTACTCTAAACCTCTCTACTGCTAAGTACTCTAAAAAGTAGAAAAAGGTCCAGACGACCACTGCTGATAAAGTGTCATAAAATTATACCTGCACAGGCTTATTCTCAGTAGCTGAGCAGGCCTAGGTATAGGTCTGAGTCAGATCTTTCTGAAGGTAATAAAAACAAGTTTATGTCATTTTAAAACCTGTCACTGAAGTTTGGCTTTTGACTTTTAAAATTATATTCTGATTTATGGTTCTGATTATCAGACACTTTGTACAGACTTGCCACTGATGATTCTATCAGCAATGACTATTGCTACACTGCTTGAGAAATACATAAACCTAAACAAGTTTCCTTTTCACTCAGGTCATTCATTTTCTGATTATCTCATTTTTCTGTGGCGTCTGTTCCCAGCTGATGGCAGAATGCTGCATCTTTGGTCTTTTCTGCAGCATCTCTGACAAGTGAATGGTCCCAGCAGAGGTAACTAAGGAAGGACTGATTCTCTATAAATACTGTCAGCAGTCCCTAATTCCCACTCTAAGTGTTTTGGGATGGGACCATCTTCCCCACAACCACTTCCTGTGGACTTGCTGCTGAATTCTCCTGCAGTAAAAGACTGCTCCACATTACTCTTTATGTAAGAAGCACTTTGGTGTCCTGCACAGGGGTGTGCAGCCAGGCACAAAGAGCATCTTTTTCTCTCTCATGAATTATTTATGCTAACCTCTTGGCTGTCTGCTAATATGTGTGATGTACAACTCACACAAGCACGTCAGAGTAGTTCTACCAATGTATCATTTCCTTCTCATCTTGCATGTTTAAGGGCAGAGGACAGGGGAGCTTAAAATAGATTTTACTGGTTAAACTATACACTGAAAATGTAGCTTTCAGTATGCAATTTTGTTATTGCTTGTTTACAATGAACATAGGCAGTGAGTAATCAGAATGTCTCCCTTTTTACACAATAAATAAGTAGTGCAACTGAAATGCAATTCTCTGACTGCTGCAGGATGCTAAGAGTGCCAATAAAAATTGCTAATATGTCATTACAGCTTTTTCACCCCTCCATCACAAAAAAAACCAGTTTTCTGTCCTTTATAGTCTAGATCTTACAAACTACTTCTTTTCTTACTTGCTTTTTAGAGGTGAACTAAAGGAAATGAAAGTTCAGGCAAGGCTTCTCAACATGTGTTTCATCTTCATGAAAATGCTTTACAAAAAAGAAGTTTGAAAGTCAGATTTCCTAAGAATGAAACAAACCCTTTCATGCAGTGCCTGTGTGCACATATATTTATCCACTTAGCTTACCTAAAAACAAAACAAAACAAAAACACACAACAAACAAACAAAGAAAAACCAAACAGAAAAACAGAAAAAAAAATGTCATCAAAACTTTTCCAAGTGTTCAGGTGTACTTATGTCTATCCTATAAAGAACTTCAGAGGAGTTAACAAAAGAATGCCTCCTAATATCCTTGATATTCTTTCCATCCATTTCATTTCCATATGGGTTTATGTTACTGTAACTTTTTCAAGATTTCCAAAATTGTTTTCTTTCTAAACTGTTCTACATTGCAGAAGTATCTCAGAAACAACTCATGATGGAAAACATCAACTCAAGTGGAAAAGCTTGTTTACAAAAAGGGATGCTATGAGCTCAGATAAGTAAATTGAACATAAAATGATAAAAGATAGATATGCATAGGTAAGTATTTGAATCTTAGGTGAGCCTGACTGAAGACTCACCAGGTAAGATTTTTACTGAATACAGCTCTGGGATCCTTTGTGAGCCCTGTATGGCAAAGAATATGTTCTCAGAAGTCACAATTGTAGAGCAATTACAGACAATAAAAGAACTGATAAAGGGAACGGGGGAAGTTATTCAGGGCACCATATCTCAAAAGGAAAAGTACTGGAAAACCTAGAAAACTTGATGATTAACTAAATAATCTCCTGAACCTTGGGAAACTGCCAATGAGCCTGTAGGACAAAGCCAGGCAGTGCTTCTGTTTAGAAAGAGATTGTGGCTGATGAAGATACACTCTTACACAAACTTTATATAATCTATATATAGTTTGTATACGTTTTGATTTCAGATCACTAATTATAAATGAGAGCAACTCCTCACTGGCTTGGCTGTGACATCCCCCCTGAGAAGCTGATACCATGCAGTGGCCAGGGGACCCCAGAGCTTCAGCCCTGCACAGCCACACAAGGGCTGACAGCCTCTAGCCCAAGGAGACTAAAGCAGGATTTGAGATGGACATCAAAACCCTGGCAGTGACTGCAGACAACAACAGCAGCCAGCTCCCTTTGCAGTCTTTTTAACAGAGCAAATATCTTGTCTTTGTGCATCAAGGAGCAGAGTTTTAATTTATGCTTCTGTCTCTTCTTTCCTTCTGTTCTGCCAAAATAATACCATTTGAATATGCCAATTTGTTGACTTGACATTTTCAAAGTGGGGACGTGCACTGAGGGCCCTGCCTGCCTGTCATGTCTGTCCCTGCCTTCTGGGCTGAGGACTCAGCATTAGACCAGACCTGAGCAAGCTGAGCCTCTTCATTTCTGCTGCTGCCAAGGACTTGACAGGAGGCCTGAGCAGTGAGTGCAAGACTTAGGGAAAGATGCTGGGAAAAAGCTATCAACAGCCAATTAGTATGAAGTATTAAATTATGGGTTTGCTTCTTTCTCCAACTAAAAATGGAAGTTGAGATTAATTAGGTATCGCTTGCTGTGAAAATGGAAGCACTTATACATTTGAACATGTAGGGTCGGTCCTGTGCCAAAACTGTTCCCTAACATGATGACATTCCATGAGTGTGATAGGAGTGGAGTTAGCACGTTGGAGAACGGGATTAGAGCTCAAAAATATCTCACCAACTATTATAACCCAAGTCAAACAATGGAATTCAACAAGCATGAAGTCCTGCACACAGAAGGGGATCACCAGCTCCCAGAGGTCAGGGAATATATGGATACAGGGCAAAAAAAGGAGTCACAGAACTAGGAGGAATCACTAGCTGAACAAGGTAAAAAATGCATGATAATTTTCCTCAAGACAGGCAAATATCAGCCTAGAATGGATAAAGAGGAAAAGATTTCATAGAACACATTAAGTAAACCCTTCCATCCTCAGAGGATATCTAATGGGAACACATTTTTGGGTGCTGCCTATCAGCAAAGAGATGAGGATTCAATGGGAGAACAACAGCAAAGACAGTATATCTAGAAAATTGCTTATATGAATTAAAAAAGAGGAAAATTGTTGGTCTAAGAAAAGATGTATCAGTCTTGAGACAGTAAAAACGCTGTTGAAAAATACCAGGACATTTGTCTTCAATATCCACATAATGGGTTTGAAATGCAGCAAGGGAGATCAAGATTAGACATGAGGAAAATATGCATGTAATAAACACCAGGAAAAAAAATCATCTAGGGAGGCTGTGAAGCAGACACTTTGGAGGTTTGTCTGACTTACTCCTAGAAACATCTGTCAGGAAGTACGCTGCAGATATAAATGACCTTGCCTTGTAACATGAGAATAGACTAAATGAATTTTTAAAATATATTTCAGCCTTATCTCTATGATTATTTATACGAAAAGCTACACTGTAACAGCCCTTCATTGCTTTTCTGTTTTTCCAGTAAGGAAAGCAAACTTTTTATATTAGTATTTATTACTCTGAGAATGCAGGTGATGTTGGCTGGACAGCTAAAATAAAAACCCAGCACCCACTGATGCAGATAATATGGTTTGGGGAGTTTACCAAAGTATGAAGAATGAGGACTATAGTTAAAGACATGTAGGAAATGGTTCTAACAATTAAATTACCCATGTCCAAAATGAAATTGTTCTGTACCAAAACAAAATCAACACCAAACCCTAGCCAGAAATCTAGCTAACATTATTCAAAGTGACTTACTATTATGTGATTACAGTAATGTGATTACTATTATGTGATACATGCTGTTCTACAAACAAGATTAATCCACAGTGTCCTTTTCTTAAATTTACTGAAGTTACTTATGCAGGAATTTTGCTGACTGCATTTTAAATTTGGCTCTGTCAGTGGCTGTACGTGCACTTGGGTTTTGCACTGGTGTACAATATTTCACTTGCACAGCAGCTGTACTGTCTGTTCAAGTTCACAGAGTATCAAACCCTGATTGCTTTTTTTGCTGTGTTAGGAAATACTGCACACAGCTCTTCTCTTATAACTTTAGCTTTAGCCCTTTGAATCGTAGTGCTTAAAAACAGCCGTTATTTATAACATAATTGTTATTTATAAGCTACTCTCATAACTATTAATGGCACTGAGGAAATGCAAAGCATCATTTTTCATTTCAAAATTGATTACACAGTTCATAATCTCGTTGCTTTTTTCCTTTTAATATGGCCTACAGTAGGCACTGCTTTCAAAAAACAGCTGTAGAAAATAGCACGTAGTTCAGAGTGACTCGACAGAAAATTAAGAGGATTAGAAGATTAAATTTTTAAAGTACTGTATAGCACTTGATAACGTGGCTTTCCTGAACAGGAGAACTGGAACAAACAGGTGTGAGAAATTTTAAGCGAATTCATTTGTGTGTCTTAAAATGTGTAATTGAAACAAAAAGTGGCTTTTGACTTCATACATATGGTTCCTGCCAACACAAAGGGAGGAAGACAGCATCACTTACTCGAAAAAGAGCACAGTTCATCTGATCATGCCTCTTCAACTCTAACTGGAAATTGGTTTTAGTCTATTTAGTTAGACAACAAACAAAACCAAAACCCAACCAACCAAAACAAACAAACAAAACAAACAAACGTTTTTTTGTCTTTAAACTCCTGATTCTGGATCTGACAGAATATGATAGGAATGAAGGAGGCTTCCTCTTCCACTTTCCTGTATGGTGAACAGGTCCTAGTACCTTTCTGGGCAGAACAGCAATAAAGGATTATTCTCCTTTGATTGAACCTGATGCTGCTTACCCAGAAGCTGTAAAGAGCAGGAAGGCAAGCAGATATCACTTACATAAGTAGCAAGAAACTCTCTAATCCTAGAGCCTGCTGGTATGTATTTAATTTCAACTTCTACATCCATTTAAAGAACTTCAACTTTTTAGCCTGAATTAATACCTGAAATTAGATCACAAGTTTCTCTGTGTTGTGTTATTAAAGCAGAAATACCCAGTAATGGAATAGAGAAACTATATTTCTGTGATTCAGAATTAGAATCATGTCCTCTGGTGAAACTGCAGTTTTGAAAGATGTGTGTGTGCTAATTTAAAGATCACGCCCTTGCATGAGTGTTCTGACTTGAGCAGAAAAGAAACTGGGTACACAGTGAAGAGCAGCAATGAAAGACCTGAGAGTAACTCCAAGAACAAAAAGGTTTGGCAGGTCTTGAACTCTCTGAAATCCCTTTCAGAATCTCTGGAAAATAAACAAGAGCACACTGTTCCCTGAGGTTAAGTCCTGCAGTTAGAGGAAACTTTCTACAGCAGTTTCCTAAGCTCGGCAGAAAAGCAGGTCTGTGGAAATGCTCCTGACCCTTCCCTGGGCAGAGGAACCTCAGGTCAAGCAATCTGCTCCCTGCTGCCCACCAGGCTGGGCAGAGGCTGCCACAGAAACAGAGCAGCTCCTACAAGCAGTAGCCATGAAACTCAAATTCCTGCAGCTGTCAAAGCACCCAGCATATTCTTGGAATTTCCACAGATGAATGGAGGCTTTTGACTTGCCTTATAAAGCCAGAATGGCTGATCTCAGCTGGGTACCCCGAGGTCCCTGGTCTGTCTCCAATTTAAGTGCCCAATTACATGCTCTTCTTCCTTCACAAGAGCTCTCCCTGACATTATATGGAAGGAGCAGTAGATTCTTGTTTATAATTCTTTAGGTAGTGTGTAGCCTCCAAGAAAATGCTCGGTCTTTACATTAGCTCAGTCTCTGCTTGTAACTTGAAAAGTATTTATGGCTTCAAGAATATAATGATGAGAACATGAAAACTGTCATCCTAACAGAAAGCAATGTACTCAGTTCCTTAATGCTGCTCAGTTTCCAAAGCCATAGTTCAAACTGCACCTAGAAAGTGTTGTAAGGGTGTTTTTACCTGTCTCATACACAGCTTCAGTTACAGAGGTAAAGTGGTCTTCTACTGTGTACTGTGCCAGCTGGAGTGTGTCCAAACCTCGAACTGAATCATTTCCTCTGGTCCAGTAAAATGTGACATCATTGATGTTATAACCCCCTGTAGTGAGACACAAGCCAACAATAGTGTTTATTTTACACAATAACTAATTTGTGTTGAGCACGCTTATGATTCAGCTGTTTCTTATTTACGTGCCTGAAAGTACAATTAGACATAAACAATGACGAGTTTTGGCAGATTGTAATGCTTGTTCATGACAAAATTTCCAATAACATGCAAAGTCTTGTAAGTTAAAAGCTGACATGTTTGGAGGTTGTCTTTTTATATCTTCTATTTCAGTATAAATGACAAACTAATAAAATAGATTAGTACCACCTGGTACTCAAAAGGCAAAAGCTACTAAGCCCTAAGAAAATAGAGCTTTTATGAATTCCTGCAGTTGCCAGCATTTTGTCTACACATGGAATGTGCTGTGTGTTGCATCCCAAGATGCTGTTTCTTGGTGCAGTGTGCTGATCCTCATTCCCCTAGAGATGAAGGGATGAGGAGAGCACAGAGCTGCTGCTCACTGGTGCTGTGCTCCGACCTGAGCTTGAATCATCACCTGGGACAAGGTTTTGGCTGAGGAGCTCGGACACTTGCCAAGGACACCACCTTAGAAGCTGATGTTTCCGCAGGCTCAACAGCGTGGCATGCTTCAGGGGCCCCAGGAGGTTCCCTCTTAACCTTCAAGCAGTAATTAGGAGCTGGATGAATCATCTATCAGAAGGCAACTGTGTTTTGTACACACTTGTCAATGTGCAGCACAATCATAGCTAAAATATCTCTGTAGCTTTTCTCCATTATATAAAAGGCAGCCACTTTACAGACTAGTGTATATGATTAATTCAAGATTATGTTAATGAAATTTACATGTTAACAGGGAGCATTTGAACATCTTTTTTCTTTAGCTCAGTTAAATCAATCATTCTTGTATTTGACGGATTTATATTGTGCGAGTTAATAGCTCAGCTTAGGGAACAGAAACATGAGCTGATGATTATTTTTAGACTTCAGTCAACTGTAAGTAAATTACAGTGAGACAATAATGCAATACATTGCACAAGGGTATATGCTGCAAAAAGAACAAAGATCTAGAATCATAGAAAAAAAAGATGCATTTAAAAAAAAAAAAAAGTGCCTTTTAATATTTTTAAGTTACTGGGGTTTTTTCTTGCAATGACAAAACAGAACTGATTACTCCAGCCATCTCATGTAGGAAAAATAGGAGCTCATAAATTTTATTGTAACAAAACACTGGGCTGGTTACCTATTAAATGACAATTTCACCTGAAAATTCTTTCTCCGCTCTTTCTTTAAATGTAAATTTTGTTTTCACTATCACTGAAGTTATATGAAAAGGTATCATGGCCCAGAATCTCTGCTCACATTATCACGTTTAGAGCAATTAAAGCCAAAACACTTTAGTGTCAAAAGACTAAGCCCAAAGCATATGCATCCAAGTTGTTTTCAATTCCCTAAAATCACATGCTGGGAAATTTCATAAATTTGTGAGATGTAAAAGAGAAGTAACATTTTCTATAAACAAATGGTTGCATTGTCCTTAGTTAAAACAAGGAGTTTTTATGCACAATTCCGGCCATGGATTCGTTTTACTTCCTTTCAGTAGAAATGAACTGCAGACATTTAAATAAAGTCCAAAGCACTAGAGAGTACCACAGTAATTTCCTTTTTGTTTTTATAAGATATTTAGCCTTCCAAGTTGTGTGAGACAGGAGAAGTTCTTGGTGCCCACATGAATGATAACGAGCATATCTTGAAACAGAGCTTATTTGCTTTTGTTCCAAAATATTCTCATTAGCAGAACAATTAGTAGGTTTGGGTGTTCCTTCCTATGAAAATTCTTTGAGTACAATAATTCCAGAACTCTTAAGAAGAATTTTTATTGAGAGAGCCTTCCCAATAGTCAGTAAAGTTAAATAGTATGGTGCTCCCTCTGTGCCAAGTTGTTCTTTATTCAAGGGATTAATATTTTACTAATTATAAAATATTTCAAAAGTTTATAGAGACAAAATCCTTAAGCTCATGTTATTTGGCTTTCACAAGTAATCTCTATTCTCTTTATGTGACACGGAGTTTTTATCCTAGCTAATTCCTCAAGCCTCGAATGTCTCATTCCTGTACATTGTTGATAGAGTATGAGCTGCTAATGTCAACAGGGTTAACGATGGGAATAGTAAATTTCAGATTAAACATTCATAACGCCTAATACAAATTAGTTTCTTTACCTTTCTGTTGCTGATTTTAATTTTCACTGATTGTCAAGCACAAGTTAAGTGCCTTCACATGGCTCTTCACTGAATAAATGGCAAAGGACAAGTTCAAAAATAAATAAAATTTCAGAGATGGGCCCAAGACATGAATATGTATTTGGACTGGGGGTCTGTGTGAGGGAAATGTGAGGACAAACCCTTCAGCCCAGCAGGATGAATGGTGGTGTTCCCTGTCACATGGCAGAGAGCAGGAACTCTCCCTTGGCAGCCCCAGCCAAGACAGGAACCCTCCACTGTCCCAAATGTCACAGCATCTATATCAACAGAGACCCAGAGTGGCAAGTCTGTGTTTCCTAACATATGGCAGCATTACCTTCTGAAGTGTTGCAATAAGGGGGAAAAATACCAGCGGACACATTAGCCAGAATGTGTTCTGCTACGTAGAAAGTACAAGTCAATTAAGTTACTAACTAGCAACAGCAGAAGAGAACGTTGGAAAGGTCACTGGGGATGGTTTTTTGTGTAAAGCCATTACTTCATAATATCATGACATATTTGTCTTTATATTAATAATCACATAATGAAAGCCTCACTTTGTTTCAGCTCAAATATTTGCTATAGATTTTACATTTTATTTATAAGCATCAATATTTGTGCAGATGTGTGTGTATGTCTGCATTCACAATTCTTAAACCCAGGAAATGGTCTTGGCAAGCAGTTTGCTAGGAGGATGATGATATCATTCATTTATAAATTAACATACCTTATCACACGGGGAAACAAGCCCCATTTCCAGCCTACCAAAAAGAAAGGACTGCAGTGCATTGATGAAAAAGGCCAAGGCACACTCTTTCCTTTTTGAATTTGTTGCTTCTATCTGTTTTCCTCAAAACTAAACACCAGTGTAATGGGAGCATTTGTTGTGACATGACTGGGTTTTCCCCTTGGACAGGAGACACTTTTGTGCTGTTGAAAAAGCAGATGGAATCAATCTGAAAAATGCTTGGTTTTAATTATATGGGGAATTCTCCTTTTTATTTTTTTTAATCCTGTCAAATAAATTGTAAATCCCTGTGGGATATATATTTCTTTCTGGAACTCAAAGAAATACTAAATGATTCATTAGGCAGTGCTGCTGATTTAAATCCATATACATTGATTTACCAATATGCTCTTCCGAAGGAAAATAAAGATAAATCCCAATTCAAATCACTGTTTGTTAAACAGATCTTATAAAACTACTTATTCTAGAGGGATGCATGTGTGAAGAAGGCTTTGGGCTCATTTCCTTTGTGTCTCTGCCTGAGACGAAACTTTGTGGCAACCTAATAGATCATTAACAACAAGAGATGGACAACACACACATACACTTCTGAAAAGATACAGAATAAAACTTGACAAGTACTGAAAAGCCTTCCAAAAGATTTTGAGCACATATTGACACATATTTTAAATATATATTTTCATCTTACAGAACTGCTTATTCATCTATGTTATCCCATGCAAAAATTATTTTCTAGAATATTTTCATATGAATAATAGTAAACATTTCACTACAAAAGTGCATGTTTGTGCATGTTTACTTTGCAAAGTAACCATGTCTACAAAGTATTAGAGAACCTATTTCAAAGAAAATATGAGGAAATTAATTGATAAAATGAAAAAAAAAATTACTCTTGTCCATCAGTTGAAGACATTTTTTACCAGGGTACTGACACAGAGACAATTAAGTAAGTCAGAGCAAGATCTCAAAACAGTAAATTATTAAATATGAACCATATGCCTGACAAATAAGCCTTATTCTGATTTCTTTCTTTCCGAAAGGAATTGTATCTCAGGAGGGAAAAATTACACACTCTCTGAAAGGGAAAAAAAATTATCTCATCTGTGCTAGAAAATGCCTGCTCACAGAACTCCCTCTGAAGACCAAGATAGTAACTGCAGGATGCTCTGCAAAATCAAGCCTGTGAGAATCTCCCAGGATTTTGCTCAATCATTAATTAGTACTGCAGCATTTCAGTACTGCCATGCTATTTTCAGGGATGTCATGTGCATGTAGACTGGCCGCATAACGTCCCTTGCCTTCTATGAAAATTCCAGCCACTCCGGTAATATCTAGCAGAAAAAGATCACAGACATTTTTCTAATTGTATAAAAATAATAAGGATTAAGTGTCTTACAGCTCTCCAGTTGCAAAGTACATGTCTGCTTATCCATTGGGTATTTAGTCAGATCCATGCTGCATGAAACAGTTGTGGTGATCCTTGGGGAAAAAAAACAGTTTCCTAAATATTGATGGGACAAAATTGTTCATCAGTAAAAATAAAAAATGCCATGTATCCTTGAAAAAATATTTTCAGCCTAATATCTATTGTAAGGAAAAAAAAAATCTATTATCTACTGGTATCTAATGTACCAGAGTAATACAATCCCAAATGAAACCACAGGAGAAAAGCTGAGTTCAGTGACAGTCTAAAAAGGCCACCCTTTGCTCCCTTCTCACTTACAGTGCACAATTTCCTTTGTTATTTGCAATATGTCTTAAGATTTTGTTATATTTATCAAAACCTTTTACAAAGGCTAATTCACAATAAATCATGCAAATCATCAATCATCACAGCTTGTGATGGCTTCACTGCAAACTGGAATGGCAACATGCAATTCCTGTGTTCAGTCTGCACGAAAGCAAAAGGGTCTATTTGGGGATGAAGTTCTACTAGTAAATTTAAGAATTTATTCATATTGATCAAGAATATTACATATTCATAAAATTACAAGACCCTACTTTTACAGACCCATTTTCTTAAGCACAACCTGGAATATTTAAAACTTAAGTAGATGCAATCATAAAAGCTGATATGTGGTATTTACATACCTTATAGCATACAAGACTGTTCCATTAGGGTATATCCTTATGAGACGATTCTCAACAGTGACATCATGAAGAAAAGACTTTTTTGAATCAACTATAAAGGTATCTGGTACCCAAAGCATTTCCACAAGTCGACCATCTAAGCTCAAACTCTTATTACCATCGAAACAAAGTCTCTCATCAGTCCATCGCTGCCTTAGAAATATGGTAGCTGTGTAGTCCTGAAAGAAAAAAAAATTGTCACACAAAGGGAGCCTGTGTCGTATTCTCTTTTACAGAAGTATCTGGAAACAGCTGCTGGGCACAAACTGTGATTCTCCATGTTCCCTGGCACTCCAAGAGCAGCTGTACTGAATCTTGTTCTGCCAAATTTTCTAGCACTCAATGTGAGGTTGGGAGATTTTGTTCTTATGGTCATTTACAGTAAAAGCTGATGGCCTAAGTCTGGGGCTATAAATCAGCTGAAGTCACCGGAGCTTTGTAAGCAGATAATCTGGCTCTGTAAACCTCTAAGTTTTAGAATGATTTATGTAAGTGATTCCAAATCTCATTTTGTTCGCATAAGCTAATAAATAAAGAATTTTTTAAGAACACATTGGAAAAGTTGAATAAATTCAGATAGACAAAAGAAGTTAGTGAAACAGAAAAGGAATATTTTAGCACAATTTCTTCTTTTAGCATTACAAAGGAGACAGTAGACAGACCAAATTTATCAAGACCTTGAACACAGCACTCACTCCAATTCCCCTTCAATTTAGATGTGCCTTGCAGTCCTACATTAAGATCACACTATTTCTTAACACTTTTAAAACAACTTTTGATTTTATGGTGTGTCTTCATCAATATTATAAATACATCTGAAATTCTGACTTTATTTCCCCTTTCTAAATAGTAACTAATAATTACTCGTTACTACTACACTCATATTTAATATCTGATTAATTATTTTTTCTCTTTTTTTTTCTGTGTACCAATGGAGGATCTTTAAGTAGAAAAGTACCTTCCATTTCATAGTTTGTTCGAAAACAAATGGTACAAATTAAATGAAACACAGCTGGAATAAATTAATGTGTGACAGCAACAATAGAAGAGAAAAACAGTCTGAGTTCAGCTGTGTCTAATCATAGGGAAAGAGAGTGGCTTCAAAGGCACATGAATATATCTTTATTTTTCTGAAATGCATAAAGACTTAGACATTTCAGCTGGAAAATAAGTACTGATCCACATGCTTCTCGTTAAGATTAATACTCAGTAGCAGAATCTGTGAAAGGTGGGATTCGCAGCTGCATTTCTATGCTTATCATCGTGTTATAAACACTGTGTGTAGTGAAAAAGAAAATTCCATCTCCTAACCCATATTGACTTCACAAGGAGATAAGCCCAAAGTCATATTGCCAGCAGCTGTAAGCACAAGACATCAGCTTATCAACAAGCAAAAAAAAAAAAGAAGACTGCAAAAACTAAAATACCATATTTATTTCTGATATTGTATCAATGCTTGCAATATCCATACTCATTCCCACTGACACAGGACCATCTGCAAAAAAAAAAAAAAAGAGAAATTCAGAATGTAACTCTTTATTCTTTAATATTCAGTGTTCATGAGAACCGTCTACAAAATCTTTCCATTTTTATTTCTAAATGTTTAGAACCTATCTTAAATATTCCTCAAACACAGATTATGCAAGAATTTTCACATTCTTAACCAAAATGTCATACTTCTCAGCTAAAACTATTTTAGCTTTCAGAAACAGGCTTTATTTCTGAAATACTTCCTGGTTTATATATGGTTCTTTTCCCCCAGGAAAAAAAAAAAAAAGTGCTGGGTAAAATGTTATGTAATAAGGTGTGGAAGGCATAATCCCCATGGTACACCACACTCTTCTGCTCTGAGGTGCAGAGCCGTGGAAAGAATTCTTCCAGTTGCAACATCTGGTCCATCAGATGTGGGTGAAGTAAGTTTTACCTGGCAATGTCACATGGTTAATATCCAGCTGGCATACCTGAATGACTTTCTTTTCTGCCCATTTAGGAATTTATGGTATATATTGTATCATTGTGATTTAATATCTTGCCTTTGACCCCTAGCAGGAAGTTTGTGATTTAAATATTTGCATATATAAAGGAAAACTTGTCATAAGCTGAAGGCTTATTCAGTGTAGTTAAACACCTTACCTAAGTAGTTGTTATTGTAATGTCAGTGTGGTCAGATTCCCATTTCCCTTTGAACGTGCTTTTCATACTGTTGGAAGGAAGATCACCAGCTGTGCATTTCAAAATGCAGAATTTGTGCAAGCTTTGATGGAAACATGACATTATCCCTGGTTGAATATGTGCAGAACAATTAACAGAGTGCTTGTACAGGGAAATTATTATTAAATCTTTCCAAGCATCTTTCCAAGCAATTGAGAAGAGAACACGTATTGAGAAAGGCAGAAATACTGTAGGTAAGATCTCTGTACCTGGTGGTGCCCTCATCTACAGGCACACAGCTAAAAGCCCTTCTTGGTTCCTTGCAACACATTTTGTAGAAATCTCCTGTATGGCCCCAAATGGCACCCAGAAGCACATGGAGTCCAACTCCACCCCCCTGAGTAACACTAAAGAAAAAATCTGTCATCCTAAGAGGTGTAAGTTTATTAGTATTTTTAATTTTTCCAAAGTATTTTCTAGTTCTAATGCACATGTTAAAATCATTACACATCTGTCATTCCTGAAAAATATCTTTAAGCTGTTTGTTCTTGACCTGGTTGAAAGTTTAAAGATAAAGCTCCAGCTTAAAATAGGACTGCAGGTTTGCAGCATGCCCTGCTGGTAATATGCGTGTTTATATGATATTATACACAGGGTTTAGAAACTATTGTTCATATATTGAAAGAAGACTTTGGAGGTTCGCTTTGGAACAAATTTGATTGAAAAACTCAGATCATTGACAGGTTGTTCTCCTGTTTCTTTCCATTCTTTTCATGTTTTGATACTCCATTAATACATTTATTTTTTCTCCCTCCACGATTAAAAGCTCTACCTGTAGGAAACTCATCCCAGGTCCCTGGGGTGCAACAATTAATACTCATACTAACCATTGTACTATATCATTATTGCAGATACAATATTGCCAGCCTCAAAAGATATGTCAGACCCTCAAAAACCATTGAATTTTTAAATAATGTGATTTACAATCCATATTCTGATTTTTTTTATGTCTTTCTAGAGATTTCCATGTATGACTGTAACAGAGCATATTATTGCCAACTGTCACATGATCATTTGGGGAGAACCCCATCCAGCAAGGCACGTGCTTAATGATGGACCATCCCAAGGAGAGGACAATGCAGTGTTCAGATGATTATGCAGGAATCATGGCTGGGAATAATCAGGCTCTTCCTATTATATCATTATCTATTAGTAGGAACAACGCCTGATCCTTGCCTAGGAAGGTGATACAGATTAGGGAAAATGTCCATTAGCAGCATTTCAGTTATCATCAGTGCTAGGTTGTTACATATATGAGGAGAAGAGCTGACTTTCCAGAAAGATTACTGAAATTAAGCAGGGGTTAACTTCCCTGGAATCAGACAAATAGAACTTTGTAGATCCTTTTTTTCTCTCCTGCTGAAGTATTTTTCAAAATATTACTGAGTAACACAACAGCACTGCAGTGCTGGGTGGCTCCCAAGCACCACAAGACATCCAGCTCGGGTTAAGATGTACTTCAAGCTCAAACTGCTGAACACAGACCTGCCCTGGGGTTCGAGTGCCAGGGAGTGAGCACAGTCTGGACCAAACCACCCTGCTCCCCTCGCCCCAGCCAGCAGCTCTCACTGCCCAAGTGCACCCAGCCTGTCCAGCCCAGCACCCACAAAAACTCAGCAGAGAATTACATCACCCAGGATACAGCAACGCGCTGTCTGGGAGGAGCTGTGCAGGAAAACAACAGTTATGGAAAGGATCTCTAGTAACACAACACAAGATGCCAAGAACAGCTTTGCTCCAGCAGTTAATTAAATCAGAACATCATTATTAGTTAAATGCTGATTTCTTTTTTGCATGTGAGGATAAATGTTTATTTAGTAAGGCACCATAAATTGTAAAGTATTAATAACAGAATGATTCTGCTCATAATTATTCACCAGGGTTTCCTCTGAACTTCCTCTGAAAGGTCTCTTGTTGACAGTGTCAAAAACTGGGCAGCAAACCAGATGAGGCAGTCAGTTCCTGCTTTTCCATATGTTTGGCAGAAGTTGTATGTATAATGACAACATCAGAAGAAATCTACCGATCTTCAGAAGAAAACTGAAGTCAGTCTGTCCTGCATTATTGAGGGGAATCTTCAAAGCATGTCAGAGGATTGCCAAAGGAAGTGCCTTGTTACAGCAGTGGCTGTGCAGCCTAAGCAATGCACGTCCTAATTTTACTGCAGTTTAGGTACACGGTTCCTCTATGCCCTTTACAGATATTCATAGTGATCCCAAATGGGAAAGCAGCCAGAAGAGTGGCAGATAGCATACCTAAAAATTAAATTTGGATCACTGCAATGATCCCAGTCTGTAGCAGAAAAAATAAACCACCACTGTGTCACGTGTGTACCTACTACTGCAATGGATCAGCACTATCAATAACTTCCAGTGCTGAGCTGTTAGCATGAGCCCTTTTTCATTTAGTTTAAGAAAACTCAAAACAAGTCTGACATTCAGAAAGGCCTCAAAAGGAATGGCTTTTTGGAAGAATGTCTTATCTTTTCAGCAATACTGGGTAAAATATTGCAAGTAAACAGAGAATTAGAAGAAAAATTATCGCTAGAATAATTCATTATAGGTTCCTAAAAACCTCATTTTGTCTCTCTGATTGCCAGCTTTGCTTTGGAGTATTACAGAATTGTTATATAATGAGATACTTCATGCTTAGATTTTTTCAGTGTGTTTAACTTCCCACCACAAGACATCTTTTTTGACAAATAGTTACATGAAGAAAGCGGACAGGTTAAGACAAGCCTTTTTGATTTGAAGGCAGCAGAAGACAGACACATTTCTAGCACAAATCAGTTTCAATCCTATTTGTTTGCGTCAATAATTTTTAGACATCGATGTTGCTTTGCTGGTACAGTTTGTGGACAAGACAAAAATTGGTGGGGACCATATTAACAACAGCTTGTTAAATCATTTGTCAAAACCCCCATGTTTCCATACAGCCAAATGCAAGCAATTAATGTGGGGATAAATAAGACAGGCAGCACATACGGGACAGGAAGCCATCTTGGCAAGCAGTGCCTTTGAGAAGGATTTAGAGGCTGTCACAGATAATCATTTTAACATGCTCTTTCCATCTTATGCTTTGGCAACAGCATTATTGCATTGGGGAGTGATGCACAGAATCAAGTTATCTTGCAATCTATTCTGTATTGGCAAGACTGTTATGACTGTGACAAGGTTTGTTTTCCACATTTAAATAAAATGTGCAAACAGCAGGCATATTTTGGTTGAGGGAAAGAGAAACATTCCGAAAAACAAAAAAACCCGGAAGCCTAATGCCAAATCGTGTAACATAAAAACCAAGGAGCATTGTTTACTTATCTCCTCAAAGAGAAGTCAGAAAGGTGACTTGTCCAATTTGTCAGAAAATGCATGTAAGTAGTTAGTTGTGCACGTTGGTCGGCAGAGCAAAGTAAGATCCCAGTTTATGGAAGCTGGACACAACAGGAAACTTCAAATAAATTGATCTTTTTTGCTATCTGACCATAACCATCGTTTATAATCTAGAGTTTCTGGAGCTAAGCCTTTGGAGGGGTTGGAGAGGCAAGGGAGAACCCAAACACCAAAACCCAAACTGTCCTGCAGGCAGGAAGCTGGGTTTGGTGGCAATAAGATGGTCATAGTGCCTCTCAATTCTCTGGGAAAGGAAGGAAAATCTCCATTACCATATGTATGCTGAAGTTTCCATATTCTGGGCTTTTTGTTTTTCTGTAAAGGATTAGATATTGGCTATCTGGGACTTAAAACAGTCTTTAGATGATGGGTATTTGTTATTTCTTTCTCATGTACCCTATGAGTTTGCCTCACTAAACCAAAGGGTGTTAGACACAGCTAAGGTTCTGATATCTCTTTGTCTCTTTTGTACACTTCTGAAGACTAAAATGCCTTCATCTAATTAAATTTATAGAACATAATATAAAAACATTTGAGGGAAAAAAACCCCATGATGATAAGTCTTAGACAGAAGGTTGGACCCAAAAATTTTATTTGCTTTAATTTAAAACTTAAGTCTATGAAATGTATTACTCATTATGAAGCTGAGGAAAATAATCTTTAAAATGTGATTCAGAATAACTGATTTAAGCATGACACTTTTCTGTACCACTTGAAAGCAACTTCCATATTCAAATATACTTAGCTGTGACCTTTTCCTAGTCTCTCTCTTTTTAATTAGAACACTTAAATTATCACATTCAATCACAGAACAAAATCTATTTGTATAAAATTATTTACAAGATTTTATGCATCCCTTAACTACCCTGTGAACCTGATCCAAGGCTCACTGAAGTCTGCAGGAATTGCTCATTAATTCAGAGAGTTTGGCACAGCACATAAAGTTATAAAATTGATCAACATGGTTCCAGCAGAAAACCTGAGGTGGAAATCAACTGGTATTGCTGAGATAAAGTGTCAGGGTAATATAGCATATTTAAGGGAAATAACTGTTGATTTTTAAATCCCTTATGCCAGCTTTTCTATAGAAATATTCCATATATATCTGTAAGGGTAGGATAGATATTATTACACTGAGGAGTAATATCTACTAACATTAAAATAGGAGTATTTCATATTCCAGTCCAAAGAATGGCTAAAATCGTTCCAGATTAGGGTTTTGGGGGTTTTTTTAACTCTTCATTGCACCTATCTGCCTAATTTATGAAGACTTGCTTCACAAACCAGCTCAAAGAGGGACATAAAAGTGCTATATATGAGGAAAGAGAACATTCTTAATAGCAGCATTCAGATGAGGGCAGAGCTAAATAACCAGTCCAGCTGAGATTCCTCTTGCTAACAGTGTCTAAAGTACCCTCACAGTTCAGTAACTGGTATGTGCCACCCACCGTGGACAGACATAAAACACTCAGCCAGTTTTACTTGTCTGCAGACCTCTGACATGCTAGGGCTGGCTTCAGCTAATCCAGCTTTGGGCACTTGGTTTATATTCAGAGATGGGAAGGACAGTCTGTGTTACACGTTAATGGCAACGTTTGTGCAGCCAGGGTCTGGAGGGAGGAGATGACCAAAGTAAGGTGAGATAAATCCAGAATTAAAATCTAGAAAAGCAGTAGATTCTATCCATGCAAAGAGAGGAGAAGACAGTTTTTATGTTGTTATACAGTCATTGCACTCAAATCAAAAAGATCTTCATAGCCCCCTTGTTAATGAAACTACTAATGGACATTTCCAGTCATCTGCCAGTCCTAGCACAAAGACCAAACGCAAATTAATAAGCAAATGGAGGGCTTATTAAACTAAAAATTTATCAGCTGCCATAAACTTGAATAGTAAATATTTCTGGTTTTTCTGGCTTTAGAAGAAAGGAACCGTCATTTGTTCCTTTAGTTAGGTATTATTTGTTTATACCTAACTTTCTTTTCAGGACTAAAATTCCATCTTATTAAATATTAAGGAGTTCAGTGTCACTGATTTTGCAAGAGTGTGATTGTATCTTGGCAGCAATCATCACTTCAAAAATTGCCATTTCCAGCCTGAAGAAAATTTTCAAGGACAAGTAACTCTGAAATTACTTCAAATGAAGCTATTCTAAAATTTAAGCTCACCTCTGGCTCTCACACTTGATAAAAATCACATTTCAGAGTTCCATTATGACTCACTAACATTAAGCTTAAAGCACTGTAGATGCCTAATAATAATAATACCATCTAGCTTTATGACAAATTTCTTCATGCATGTTTATGAGTGTGTATCTAACTGAGCTAAAAAACAGAAATACACAAATTTTTGAAAGCAAAGGAATCTTGGCCAAAACTAAAGAAAAGGAAGCCAAGTGTCTTAAATTGCTGGCTTTACCATATTTTGGGGAGATATTTCTGCATATCAACAAACACATAATAGGTTCCCATTTACACAATATTTTTTAATTCAAGACAACAAACATAGATTGTCAGGTGCATATCCATCCTTTTCTGTTCATATTTCTAGAAAGACAAGTTTCTTTCTCAGAGCACATCATCACTGATAGGTTGCACAATCAAGACTGTGCAGGCTTTTAGAGTAGCTGATGATCTCTACCAGAATACCCCAGCTTATGTTTTTAATGTGCACTTGTTCATTAGCCTACTCGAGTCTAATCAGCTGTTTGACCTTAAGATCCATCTCTAATTGGTCTGTCTCTCACTATTAACATGAAAATATCATCCCAAAGAAACTAAGGATTTGGGGGGAGTGGGGCAGAGGGAAGTCACAGAAGAGTACCAATGACTGATTGCTACTCTGGCTTCATCAGCTCTTTGACGGCTGTGCTGCAGCCATTGATGCTTTTCTGAGTAAAGCCAGTTACCAAGAACAGACACAAGGTACACCAGCTGCCGGCAAAAAAACCACCATATAAATCAGGAAAATACTACATGGAACAAAGCTAGCATAGCTGTGGTCCCACAGATAAATATATTCCACAGGTTTGTTAAGCTGAGGATTTAGGGGGTTTTCTAGCTCTGCCGCTGAGGAGAGCAATAGCTTCTCCTGGGCCTGACCCTCATGCAAAGCGTAGCCCACTCTGCCAGTAATGGGGAGTGACCAGGACTAGGCTGATACCACTCCCCAACCCAAGCACACATTCCTCTATGAGAGGGAAAGTGATCCCAAATTATCTCACAAAAAGCTACAGGTTCAAAAATCAGGAGAAGCGTTGCCTGAGTCATCCTAACTCAAATTATTCCTACAAAGAAAGTAATTTCTCACAAAACCACCAACCCTGCATTTAGGAGTAGCATCAATAAAATGTACTTTTTTCCGAGTGTCATCTCATTCCTTCAGCACTAGGGCTAATAAAGATCCATCAAAGGTTTCTGAGGCAGTGTTTGCATGCCTGGGCTGTAGTGAGCATATGCAGTGATGCTGGCACTGTCTGGAGGTGCGAGACTGGCTCTGTGCGTGACACAGACTCAATCTGTGCCTGAGCTCCCCTGGGATCCTAAGCACACCCAGAGAGGCCTTAGCATCCCTCTGAACAAAACACCCAGGCAAAAGAATAACAGCTGAGGAAAAAAGATGGAGAAAAGGGAGATTTGTAACTCCAATATGCTTTGCGGTAGGTCTTAATTGCTATTATAGGATTTTGAAATGAGACTGTTGTACAGGCAAGCACACTCATCATGGCAGTGCCAACATATCTCTAGTACTAACATGAGGTAATGAATAAAATATATTAATGGCCACTGAACACAGTTATTTTACATTATGCATCATCTCCAATGAGGAAGGGTTAGTTTATTTATTAAAGTTACTTTTATTTTGCTGAAAATCTCCTCAGAGCATTAAATAGTTTATAGCAGTTTTATAATCAGCTAAGATACTACAATAAAACCACACAGACGAAATAGTTTTCCTCTTTTTCTTCAACCTAAAATACAGGTACACCTTAAAATTATTGTAAATGGATTCAGAAATGGCACATGATGTGGATCATCCATATTGAACCAGGTATTTGGATGGCAAGAGGTAACAGTACCGTCTTAGAAACTCATCAATCAATCATTTTTTAAGCAGGATATAAAGGGATATAAAATATTTCATTTAACATTCATACCTCTAACCTTTCCGAACATCTAGCTAAAGAACTATTGCCCAGTGCTCACGCTGCAAGCTCATTTTCTGACAGACACATGGTGCTGAGCTTCTTTTCAACATTCAGATTTTCTTCTTCAGTGTTCTGCACTTTCTCCACGACAAGCCCTTCATGCTACTGTCTAACTCCTCAGTACTTCTGACACATGCAGTAGCCTGACTCAAATAAGGAAGAAGTTTTTCACTGAGATTTCAGGTGCCAGACTGCACTGCAGGGCAGTCAAATCAGCCTTGATGCAGTAGACTGTGTGGGTCTTCCAATCTAGTGACCATTGACTTCTGATGCAGGGAACTGACATTTTTGATTAATTTTCCCTTTTCAATTCATCCCCCCCCACAATTTTCACTAAATCTGTTCAGTGACCTTTAAGACCTGAGGCAAGAATGATTTATTAAATAATTCTCTTGCAATCTTATAGCTGAGGCACACAGTACTTTGCAAAGTAACAAGATTTGCCCGTGCTGTTATGAACAGCTTGATATATAAAGCTTTCAAATCTTTAATCAAAGCTTTTTATAGTTATTATTTAGGAAATTAGAGGAAATTATACTTTTAAATAGGTAAGATGTTACAGTTTATTTCATGAAGGCACACATACAATGATAGTCAAGTTTTCTAACAGTCTGGAAGTCTAACTTGCAAATACTTGAAATATATGAGTTTCACCTTGGGCCACAAAAGCTATTAAACTCTATCTTATTATATCACAGAACATGTATAATCAGATCAGTGGCTGTCAGATATCAGAGGAAAAAAGTACAGAAAAAACCCATTTGCACTCACTGCTGAATTTTAGACATCACATTATGTTATGACTCAGTCTTATTGAAAGAGCTTTTCTACTTACTATCAAAAAATGGACGTAGATACTTGTTGTACCCTTGTATTATTTTTTGTATGGTTGGAGGCAGAATTTCACTTTTTCCTTCAGCTTCAGGAACTTGTATCGACCTAAAAGGAATTGAAAATGATGATTTTTTAAATGGACATAATAAAAAAAAAATATTCAAAAAAATATCAGATTTCATAATCTGTATTAGTCTCTTATTGGAAAAAAAACTCTTTTATACCTTAAAGTTTATTATGTCTTTTTATACCTTGAAGTCTATTATTTCTTAACACTCCATCTGAGAAACAATCTTCTTTAATACTTTATCTGTAAACAGGGCATTATGGTTATAATCTAGGAATGTGGAAGGGATGCTGATTGTTTATTTCAGCATTTAAAATTAAGCTTCTTTTTACATAATGAAATACACTATATTTAGGTCTCAGAGACAGAAACCAACCTCAGAGACTAGTGCATAAAAACACTCTTAAAATCCTGCTTTCACAACACAATTTTTAAACAGGTTACAGAAATAATCCTGTGGAACAAAATCAGTGAAGCATAATGAGAATTCAAATACTTCCCTAGTTCAGAAACAGCTACAAATACGATTCATAGAAGTGTTATATAAATAATTACAAACCCTTTCTGCCTAACCCCGAAAGTGAGCACCCCAAGACCATAAGCAGAGTGTGTTCTTCAGAAATTAAAGCACAGATGGTAGCAACTACTTGTTTCCAAACATTTGAGAAAGGTGGGGTATGAATTATGAAAATGAGAAGCAAATAATAATTGACTTAGTGAGCCCAGCTGTCAGAGGCATTGTCTCTGCTGATGGAGAGCAAACATCTATATAAACACCAGGAGAAGGGTCTGTAGCTTTTAATCCTTGCTCTGGGAATTACTTGCCCCTGAAAGAGAACAGCTCTCCTACAGTAGGTGCAAGAGCTGTAGATGCGGTGATTTGCTCCTAGGGAGAAGAATCTAAGGGTAAACCACTAGTTAAGGGGCTACCAGTGTTTTGTGGTCTTTCCTTATATTGCTAAATCCTCACAGGATTAGTCTCAGTTCTTTCTGGAGCTGTTCCTGAAAACTCTGCTTTCTCTTCTGTATTACATTTCTGTGTCTCTCGTAGCTTTCCAAAGCTTGATATTTTGATTTCAATTTTACTGTTTTTAAAAAAGCTTGAGTTCTTTTGTCAGGACACTGAGACTTTCATCCACTAGGAATAATCCAGTATCTTAAACTGGCAAACCTTAAATGCTAAGATGATCTCACTGAATGCACGTGGCCAAATCACACTGTGGTTTTAAATGTGGTGTCCACTGGCTTGAAAAGCTGCTATGGCTGTATAATTTTTTATTCACCAGACCCTATTGCCACAGAAGTAGCTGCTTTTCATTAGCTGCCTTGTAACACAAGTATCTTAGCTATTTGAATGATCTTTCTTTTTCCTTTATTTTTTCCCTGTTTTTTATTTTTATATTGCCAAAGAATGATCTCGTTACTTAAGTATACCCTTGAGTAACGCCAGCATTGAAACAAGGAAAGTTTCTCCTGTAAGTCTTTTCCTAAAGAAACAAACTTAGTCACGGTGAGTTGAGATGTGAATATAAATAAAAAGGCCAGTTTTATGTTGCATAGAAGGGTTAAAATTGGAAATGCATTTGAATGTAATCAATTTCTTAAATACTGTACTTGGAATAGATATCTCTCCTTTTGTAATTTACATTTAATTTTAGCTAAGTGTTCAGTGAGCTGCATGAGTTTAATATCACAGCTTTACTGGACTGTTCTTGAATAAGTTTTACATGTTGTGAAATGTTAAAGGAAAACTTTTTTCTTTTCTACTGCAAGGGTATATCATTGTTCTGCCAATCAGTATGCAATTGCAGAGAGGTCTGGTTCATTAGCATTAACTCATACTTTCTAAAATATATCTTTAAAATTTTTATGGAAGTCCTTCCGTTAAATTACCTGTGGTAATTCATAATTTTCCTCATTAACACATGATGTGTTGCCTCATATTGCTGGTCTTTTGAGTTTTGTGGTTAAGTAAGCCTTGGAAAGCATTAATCGAGGCTGTGAATTAATGAGGCGTGGTTTTGGGCCACAAAACCATGGAGAAGCTCTATCAGAGCAAGCCAACAAGTGAGAGGAACCTGAGGCCTCCTAAATGTGAGTGTGTGGTGTTACTAGCCTGCTGACTTCTGGGGAATACTCAGAGGCAGATTGTCAGTGGTGAAACATGAGGAACCTACAGAGGTTCTGTGCCTTAAGCAGTTTTGGGTTTCTATGTTTTAAGGGACAAAGCCCTGTTTCCTTTAAAGTGCTCTTTGATTCACATGCTCCATTCACAGCTCAGCCACAGAGAGCTCACAGCTGAATAGGATAAAGGAAAAGTTGAGACTCATTCCACTTATGTGTCTGCATCCTCTCATCAATGTATCTAAGCTTCTCTTAGCTTCTCTAAGCTTCTTCTCTCACCCAATATTTGTGTTGTTATATTTAATATATGTTTTATAGTTCAAGGAAGCTGTTAAACTTCCTCCATTTTCTTAAGGTATGTGAAATACCTTGGCATGCATCCAAGTGTGGAACTGCCTTGCCGCAGGTGTTCAAGCACCTGAGGAGTGAACAGGCTTTTCCAGAAAAAAACTGAGTATTTAATTATTTTTCAGCTGAGAATATCTATCTGTTCGGGGCTGTCAATGCATAATAAATGCTTTAACTCATCAGGTTCAATTGCTCTCTATAATGCTTTTATAAATGCTTTTCTATAATGTTTTTATAAAAGCTGAACTATAATTACTTATTTTCCTAAGTCATGGCTCAAAAACTGAGAATTTTTATGGGTTTGGCTAAACTTGAAAGGTACAACAACTTCTTGTTATTTAAGGTACTTTCAAGTTAGTGTCTTAATAGAATGCTGTAACTGGAAGGGAAAAAAGGAACATTTGCCCTAAACAGTAGTATACATCATTTATTTAGGCAAAAGTACAGTCTAGACATATGTACAAGAATATTTTTTCTGGCTATTTTTTGTCAGAAGTTATGTATCATGGAAGAAACAGAAACACCTTAGAACTGCAAGAAGATAAACAAAATGCCAGATACAGTCTGAATAAGCTTTTGAAACACTCCCCTCAGGAAAACAAGAATAGAAAAAGCTTTTTTTCAGTCATTTCACTGGCAGGCGAAGGGCTTACAGATGCAAATAAAGTTGTTATTTCTGGTTTCATACTCGTGCTCAATGATATGGGGATTTATATGGTCTTTGCAGATAAACTGTAGCAAAATTTACTACATCACAGATTAATTCTCTGCTTTGAAACAGACAGTACTGTCATCATTTTTTTTTTGTTAAATGGTGAGGTTGAAACTGTGCCATCATGTTACCAGACACAAGAACAAACAGTGAAGTACTATAAACGCCCTTAAGCTCAGAAAATAAAACAAAAAACAAAACAAAAAAAAACCCCACACATTTATAGAATTTTTGGTTTCTGATTCCATAAACCCAGACCAGCATTCTTTAAGTTAAAAACATCCTATCTGAAACAAATGGGAACCCATCTTCAATCCAAATAGCATATATTTACTTAAGCTGATTCCTGATAATAATAAATTTGCCTCAATTTTTTCATTGCTACTTTAAAAAAAAAAATCGGTGAAAGCAATCATCCAGGCAACTCCTCAGATTTAGATTTTAATACCAAAAAGGGGGCCATGATGTGATTGTAATGTAGTTTAAGGTTAAATGAAGTAAGTGTCATTCATGGAGAGAGAGATAGAAAGGAAAAAAACAAGCCCATAGCATTACTGATTTTAAATTATGCAGTAGAAGAAACTCTCTTCACATGTTAGGCAGAGCTTTTCCAAGTGGAATATTTAAGGGACCACTTGGCAAAAAATCATGGCCCTTGCTTTGGGCACACCTCAGCCCTTGGGTTTTGTTTAGAAATATTTCTCTGTTTCAGTGCCAAGCAGGCTAGTTTTTGTTTTAAACAGCACTTTCACAAACCCCTCCTGATTTGTGCACTGGAAAAACGCACTTTTGTACCCAAGCACCACGTTGTCTGTGAGATAACCAAGGGCCAGAGTTGCTTCTCAGCCTGTGTCTGGATTTGGGTGCAGCAGAAACATCAGCTCAATGCTGTGCTCTTGTGTCCAGGCACTCGTACAGGTGCTGTGTGTGCACTTAAGCCCAAGGATGATACTCAGGAATGAAGAGCCTGTGCTTCTGGACACTCACAGCCAGATGAAGCTGTAAGAGGATTCACAAAGCCTCTCAGATAATAATGAACTCTGTACCACAGCCTGAGCTCCTGGGGGAATTTTGCCTCCTTGTTACTTAGATGCTTCTGAAATTGTTGGTCTCTTAGCAGTGTTTTATTACTGCTAAGCTGTGAGTCATCCACTTATTACAGTGTGGCAAGTCACAGCTGATGAGGAAAGGTGGAATTAGAGCAAGTGTGTGTTTTGGACAAAGATCTCTCCATAGNGGGGGGGGGGGGGTGGATGCTTTAAACTCACTTTCAGGGCGCTGTTCCACCTGTGCCCACTACTAAGAGAAGGCTTTATCTAAATGAGTGTTGGCACACCCACTTGTCTCAGACAGAACTTTATCCTGAGGAATTTACTGCGAGGTGAAGTAGGTTAGGCAATTCCAGATAAAGAATTGGCTCACAGACTTTAAATACTTCAGTTGAAAGTAGTGATGAAAATGTTTAACCTGTCCATGCTTATATTTTCTTATTAGAATTACCTAAAGAATATTTTTGCCCATTTTTATAGAAGGAATATATTTTAAGTGCTCCATTTCTATATTTTTTGTAATGGCAGCTGTACTGTTAGAAGGGTTATGTGTAGCCAGAGAGGATCACTTTCACTTTCCAGCTTAATGCAACTCAGTTTTCCTAAAAACTGCATGATTTCATAACAGAGAATAAGAAAACAGTGTTTCAAACAGGTAACTCTTTTCAAGATATTTTCTTTTTAGTGCACAACGACGATTTTAGTATCTCAAGCCTGTAGTAAATCTAGGTGGACTGTCCTGTGCTTCTGTCCTTGGGCAAGGGACTATGCTCCAGGCAAGGACCGTGTGCCCGTCGGAATTTGTTAAGCATCTGATTCAATACTCACTCTGTACCCAGTCATCCTTTATTTCAGGGCTCATATGATTCATAAATTCCATTCTTTTTCTCCCTCATCAATCTTTCCAATTTAAAAATTCTGTTAAGGCAGCTGAGATTCATGAAGCTCCATTCTGTATTTCTGCTATTAATACCCAGGTTCTTTAATTTTTGTAAGAGGCAAGATTCAAATGCCAAGAAGATTTTACTTTGTTACCTGGTCAGATACGTTTCTAATTAGAAGTAAGTTTATTATAAACCAACTGGTAAAATAATATATTGAAGAAACAATATTTTTTAGCAAATACTTCTTACCTATAGAGCAGCAAGAGAAAAAGGGCTCTGAGACTGCAGCGCTTAAGACTGCACATTGTCACAAGTTCTTTCAGAAGTTTTTGTAGTTCCTAAAAAACAAAAGGTACAGAGGTAATGTTTTACAGCACATATCCATTTCTAATACATGAATTTCCAAATGTTTTAAACACTAAAGATATTGTATCTTGAATAGCTTCTTCTAATGTATTAGTAAATATCTATATCAATTAAAAAAAATCTCAAAACTTGAAAAAAAGAGGTGACATCAGGATTAATTTAGCTAACCAACAGAAGCTGTATTCCAGTATACTACAGCTCTTTCATTTTTGCTTCTGTCCTTTAAATATTAGGAAAAGTAACTGTGAAAAATAATGTAATCCTGTGCAGGAGAATTGCAAGTACTGAGTTTTGTCTTTGCTATACGTGCTTGTGAGTGAGAGCATCTCTGGCATATCAGTGTCTCTTCTTAAGGGACAACACAGGACCCCGCCTTAGAACACAGAGCTATTTCAGAGCAACCTTGCTGGTACATGCATAGCATCAATACCACTGACACATAACTTTGGTAGTCTTTTTGTTAATGAGAACAAATTAAATTTTAGGCTTCTACCCCTAGCTATTAAAAAATAAAAATTCTTTGTATATAAATCATACATAACCATCCACATTCATGAGAATGCTTGGCTGAGGCAAGATGTCTTTTCTGAATGGGATTTCTTTGCTTTTGTCAGTATGATTCATATTCATAATGGTTATTTTAAGAATCTGTCAGCTCTGTAATCCATTTCTGGATGAAAAGAGTATCAATCCATAGTGTAATGTAGTCATGCAGCAGATCTGAAATGCACAGATTGTGCACACTTTTGCTGTATTTCATCAGAGTACACAAACCTTATTTGTAAGACTTGCTTCAAAACTCTAAAAAAACCCTACATGTCAGGAATGCTACCTACCCAGAATCTGCAAGACAATTACTAATGTTAATAAATGCAAATGAAATATCTGTTTGAGGTTTCAGGAAGGGACAATCAAACCTAATATTTTCAGCGTCCAGAATGAGTTTTGCAGGAGCATCTTGCATTTTAATTTCCCACTAAATTGCTAATAGTAAAGAATTTGAAGTTTCACAGCCTGAAACTTTGTTTCACTGTTCTTTAGTGACCAATGAAAAATACCAGCAAGCTTTTTAAAAACTGAAGAATTTTTCTTCCAGTCTACAGTTCCAGTAAAAGCAAAACTAGTGGTATTTACCTAAATTAATGCCATGTGAATGGGATATGACTTTTATGTAACAGTGAAGTGACAAAATAACTTGTTAATGTCTCCAAAGAAAAAGGAAAGCCATTTCAATGGCTTTTTAAACAAGCAAACATTCTCAGCATCTTGGCTACTTTAAGCATACACCAGCCTGGTAAATATTAATGTCAAAATAAATCATACACTCCTCCTGACTTCCACAGAAAATCATGCATGAGACATTAAGAGAGCTGGTAATAGGAAAAAACAGCACAAATGAGCAGATGGTGTTGTCAGAACATTGCTCTCTACATGCTGATTCTGTAGCACTCCTGGTGCAGATCGTGGGATCTCTTTTGCGTATCTCGTTTTGGGTTTGGATGCTTTCTACATTCATTATCTTTATCTCACAGGAAAATATGCTAAAAATAAAAAGCCTCTTACTGACTTTATAAGTACTTCATAAAGCTGCTTTTATATTTAGCTTCTGAATTGCTACTATGAGCTCCTAATATGACTGAAGATCCTTTATAAACAGATTAAGGAAACCTGTGGATATTTCTGTACTTGTTTGGGTCTAGTTTTTACAGTACTGAAGATGAAAAGGAGTGGGCTTATTACTGATTTCTTTCTAAAGTAACTGGTTTACCTTCAGTTCTTAACCAACATCCAAGGTAGCAATTTTATGGGAGGGTGGGGTGGACAATTTTGGTCTTTAACACATGAAAGGTCAAATCCACCCTATGGTACATGGATTACTTCTGTATGCTCAGGAAAAGAGAGCATGGAAGTAATAGAAGGGAGAAGACCTCTCACTTCTGTGTAAGAGACACTAATCAAGAGATCTAATTGCCACATCAACTGGCTTGCCCTCTCTGCAAAGGGACACTTCATGCCAGCCAAGGAATAGAACTGGGTAAATACTGTCTACTACAATCTTAAGCTGTTTCACAGATACTGTTTAAGCTGGATATATAAATCTCTGCTGCATGTGTGTACATGCTTGCATGCACACACAGGTTTTCCCTGCTGCCCCTTTTTTATGGGGCTTACTGGGCTGGTTTGTTCGGCTGAAAAGCCTGCCTCTTGGCATGTTTGCACATCTGGACCTTTCCTGTCATGCACTTCTTTATCAAATACTACACGTTCACAGCAAGATTCTTTCCTGCATGCGTGTACCTATGGAACTACTGGCATTAAAAACTAGTTCAGCAGAACCCATAATATTTTCCTCCCTCCCTAGAAAAGCAAGAATAACTTGTTTTCTGCATAGAATATTGAGCCATTCGGTTTAACTAGACAGACTGTGTGCTGTCCAGATTATTGTGCATATATTGACACATCTTGTTCTAAATATTTAATTGAGGTGAAGGCAACAAATCTGCCCCAGATTCTCATATGATGAGACAACAACACTTTTCTACTTTTATTCAGATCAGATTAGGACTGGAAAACGTCATCCAATGTTTTGGCATTTCTCATGGGAATTCAGTTATTTATTACCTTCAGGACAGGAAAAGTGATTTATGCAAGTTTCACAAATCTTTGAGGCTGAAATGGGGTGTCAGAGGTAATAGCAACATCCAAAGATTTCACTAGAAGTGAATTTTCTGCGAATGAATTAAAGAATAAGATGCCTATTATGTTGAAGTACATTATGCACAAGTGGATGCATAAGACTAGAAATTATTAGATAATACACTTTGTCATATGGTAGTGGCCATATGCCTGAATTCCCATGGCTGCTACTGCAGGCATCTAAAACTGTGCGTAAAATTATGTTAAAATCAAAAGCAGATGGGGGGTTTTAGAATATAAACTGAATTAGCACTACAGTTGAGTCTTACTTCCACATCCAAACTGCTGAATGACAGTGCCTTTAAGCACTTGACTGAAAGGCAGAGAGAAACTCAGGAGGGATTCACCCAGAGTGCCAGAGAAGTACAGCTGCCTCCCCTGCTCTGGATTCTCTGCTTGCACTGCCTGCTAGAACTGCAAAATAACCAACGAGCTTATCTGTCCTTGACTTCATCCTCTGTTTATTAGATCAAAATGAAGCAGTTGGAGGGGAAATGATGGAAAGCTGGAAACACTAAGGACTCTGTGGGAGAAAGGGAGTGGGTATATGGAAGGCAGTCACAAGATAAGATTTGGAGGAAGAGGGGATATAGCCCTCGGGTCAGCTGGGGTCAGCTGTCCCAGCTGTGTCCCTTCCCAGTTTCTTTTGCAGCACCAGCCTCCTCACTGGTGGGGTGGTACAAGAAGCACAAAAGGCCTTGATCCTGTGCAAGCTCTGCTCAGCAGTAACTAAAACATCCCTGAAACATCAACACTTGTGATTGCAGCACAAATCAAAAACACAGCCCCATTCTACCCACTGTGAAGAAAATTTACTATACTTCAGCCAAAACCACCACAGCTTGGAAAATTCAACTGCATCCAACAGATTGATAGTAGTCGCTAATAAAGCACTTTGTGGAATGAAGTGCCATGATATCTTCTTTGGGTTAATCTGGATACCTGTCTATAATGGCTGTAGTTTCATGGTACTTCCTAACACTCCCTGAAAGAGAAACAAATGCAAAATTTTCACACATTCAATTTTTTTTTTCATGTTAGGATTAATTCTGCAGAGACTGCTGCTTGAGGGAAAAGTATCAAGAAGGGTTTTTTTTAATGCAGCAAATTAAAAAGAAGGAATAAAACCCAGTGGCAGTAAAACTCCAGGTCTAACTGGGGAATTGACTGATGAAAGTGGACAAATGCATGTGTCTTGCATCCTATTATAAGGGGCACCCTCTTATTTGGCTGACAACTGGCTTTTGGCACACCAGTTAGCTTGTTTCTAAACCCTAGGCACATCTGATCTTGCCTAGCATGGGCAAAACCATGCAAGTCTCCTTGGGCAAGTAACCAAAGTTAGATGTACTTGGTCCATAGAAAGTAGCTGTCTTGTCATGTTTTCTCTGCAGACAGGCAGTACAGGGGCCATCTGTTGTGGCAGTGTTATGTCAGCAATTGAAGGGCTCTTAGGTCTCTACTGCTGCTATTTCTGGCAATAGCTCAAAGTGAAACACTGGATTCCAGTTATGCTATGATCTTCTGATCAATACAGTTGACACGCGTGCCAGGTAAGAGAAGTGTCATTTTCTCAAAGAAAAACTTGGGAAATGGCTCCAGTCTAAAAGCATCTTCTCAAGTTCTGTACTCTGAGATGTTTTTGTCAAAGATATTTTTCAGCAACAGAAGCTCATACTGTTAAGTAAGTAGAATGAATTTAAGATTCACCAGAAATTAAAACGCTTCTCAGCTCAGCAAAAGAAGCTGTAATTGAAACTTCATAATTAGAAAAATTTTATATAAGTATAGGCATCACATGAGAGTGATTAAAATTATCCCAAATAAATCAGTATGACAACTACGTTTATTTTTTTTTTTAAATGACCATAGCATGATTTCAGACTATATAAGCAACATCTCAGTGATTTAATTCAATGCCCCAAATAATGTACAAGTTTATAGGTAAAATCACTCAAAATATACTGGAAGGTCAGAATTAAAGTCATACAAATCTATTGTTGCAGCCTTAATTTTTTTTTTTTTTTGTATCAACATTTCTAGCCACCAAAGGAGTAGGGACTAGCAGTATGCTGCTAATACATGATTGAGTGTATGAGAGACATTTGGGGGGGCCCTGGAGGGCATCTGAGGTCTTTATTTCTCACCAAGTTCCCTGTATTATCAATTTCATGAACATCAAAGCCTTAGAGTAAGTTACATAACCTATGATAGGATTATTTTATATGTTTATCTGCTGTTGTTTTCACTCTGTGCATTTTAAATACACTACATATTGTGGATTAGCTGGGAAATAACTGGCAAGGATGCTGTTAGCATTATACTGTTTTTCTGGAAAATTAATTTCAGATTTACAAAAACTGGGTGCTTAGGATGACAATACAATTCTAGGAGTTACCTTCATGGAGCAAGTGCCAAATGTCCTGCTCCCAGTCAGCATAACACTGTACTGAAAGGTTTCAGCAATGTACAGAAATGGATGTAGAAATAAACATTCATGGAATAGATTTTAAGAAGTGACCATGTTTGTGTGACTGCTTAAATGTAGAGCCCATTACAAGCTCTGTTTATGTCCACTGAAAATCTACAAAAAATGTGCCCCACAGGCTATTTTCTCGTTTTAAAAGGCAGAGAACAAAGTAACTTATCTCCACCTTCTTCCTAAATATGATTTTAGACAGCTGACACTCAGAAGTCTGGCATATTAGTGGTGTTTGAGTCACGGCTGATGATTAGTGCCATTTGTAATTACCCAAAGAAATCAGAGGTTTATGGGGTTATTAATGGTTGGATTTATGTGCATATAGACTTTTAAAAATTTTTTGCTCCTTGCACCTCAGTTCTGCTATCTGGGCAGCTGGACCTCCACATAAGTCTGCAAATGTTTGAGTGCTCTTGTACCAAAATCCAAATCTCAAATCTGAGACCTTTACTGGCTTTTTAAAGTGTTTTAAGGTCAAACACTCCAAGGTCCTCCCACACCCAGTCCCACAGAGAAGTGGGGATTACCTTCTGCCACATCAGTTTTACAGTCCGAATTCACAGCCCTCCCATGTGGCTTCAATAGGCCAAAGAGGCTCAGTTTCTGTAGATTTTAAAGAATTAATTGAGTTGGGTCAGCGAGTAGGTAACCTTCAGAGACTGCAACTGATGGATGAAACCTCAAAGGCACCTTTGGAAAGGTTTTGACTGTGAAGGAAGGTGCAAACAGCTGCAGTGTGGCAAACATTGATGGCTTGTGTGGTCTCCCATCAACCATGAGACCTGACCACTGCCTGGCTGGGCACTTCAGGTCACCAGGTTTTTAAAGGGCACCCACAATTGTGGGCTGAAAGCAAAAACAGCGCTCCTGCAGCACTGAAACCTTCACTATTTACACAGACCAGGATAATGTGGTTTTATTGCCTGTAGCAAAACAGAGATGGTTTTGTTTGGGCACTATCAGCCTAGATATGATTAAGATAAATAGTTGAAAATCCAGAAGGTTGGACAGGATATGCTGGTTCAGATTAAGAAAATAACAACTTGATTTGTAATGACGAATTAAATCCTGCCTTTGTTGTGCCAGTATAAATTACTGTTCCTTATGAAAGTTAGCAGATCTAGAATCTTCTAGCCTTTAACCTGGGGCCGAATCTCCCTGCATAGACCAGGATGACTGTGAGCTTTGCTCAGCATTCTCACATTGTAGAAACTGTCCAGGATCCAACTGATGCTCCTGCAGCTTTCCTCCCAGGAAGGAGGGAGGGAAGCTGCAGGAACTGATGTTCCATGCAGCCTCTGGCTGCAGTTCCATGGAACTGATGTTCCATGCAGCCTCCAGCCTGGGGGAATGAGGGTCATCTCACTCTGTCACTGAACACACGTTTGAGGCTGGCAGGGAAAAACAAGGGCCCTGCAGAAGCAGGATTAGGGTCAGTCATATCCATCTCCCCTCCTCACTGAATGTTGTGCAACGTGCCTTCGAAATTTATGACAGAGAACAGCCCCCTGGTCTGCAATTAATTTTGTTTTCAGCTGAAAATTCTTGTTAATTTAGGAGCAAAGGGGAAAAAGGAAGGGAATATACCCCAGCTGTGCCCCTTATTTTCCATCCAAGTTATGAACTTGAATCATAGACTTTTCTGAGTTTGATTATTGTTATGCATATCTGAAACCTTCCAGAGAAAACTCTACTTTTTTAGTCACCAAAAATCTACTTCTCAGTTTGGGTCCAAGATCTTAGACTCAAATTCCTTAGTGAATTGTTAAATGTCTGTAACCAGGTGATTTACAAACTAACTATCCTGAGCAGTGCAACAGGATGAAAGACTGGGAAGAAGAAAATCAGTTTTCAGAGCAGTTTCAATTTTTTTAAAATCTATGAAACTTTTGTATTCAAAATTAACTGATACAAATCAATCAAATTAAAATTACTCAGTAGAATTACATATTTCTGCAAATAATAATCACAGGATACAATGCCTTTAATTGTATAGCCATACAAAAATGCGAATGTTGTCCAAGTTGAGTGTCCTGGGCTCAGCTGCAAGCTTTTGTACCTGCTAAGGTCGAAGTTAAAGGAGTTATTCCAACTGAGATGTGGAGCTGAGCTCAAAGTAATCAGAAATTTGGTCTAAGAGGAAATTGCACATGGGGCTTTGAAAGCAAGAGGCATTTTTCCAATAAAATATGTATTTCAGATTTTTTCCACAGTTACCACATGGAAAGATTAGTTAAATGTGTGTGTGCCTGTTGCAGGATCCACCTTTTCTTTCAGCACAAACTGCTTTATCTTTATTCTATGACAGGTAATTAGAATTATCTGGAGTATTTTTTATGGAGAGCAACCTTTAAGAATCCTGTTTATTAAGTTTGAATAGCCAATGAAATTACGTATATAGGAATTCTCTTATAATAATTAGGAAAAAAAGAGCCTCCTAGAGAAATAAAATGTTTTCATTAAATTCAAATATTCCCTTACTTCATTATTCAGCGCTCAATAACAGGTTTAATCAATGTGATCTACTTTAAATTTTGTACACCTTTTTAAGTACTAGTGCATTGTTTATCTATGTATTCATTTGAGGTGAGATGCAGATTTGATGAGGAATTGGGGGGGGAGGGAAATGGGAGCTAGCCCTTAGATTATCTTTCTCGGAGAAGTTTCTCCACATGCCACTCACCGCTTTTAAAAGCAAGGTTTTGCAGCCTTTTGGGGGGAGACGCGTCTTCGATTTGACTTATTAACTGAAATTTAAGTTATTCTGAGTTATTTCAATCCAGCACCGTAACGACACCCCAGACAGGAAATACTAACACTTTGTAAAAAGCAATTTAAAGGACAACAGAGCGGAGGGGGAGGGATTCGGAGGGCGGGAGGGTGCCGCGGTGCCCGAGGCGGGCGCGCCTTACCTGAGCCGGGCCCCGCGGCGGAGGCAGCCCCGAGCGGCCGGGCAGCAGCGCTGGCAGCCGGCCGAGCCCCGCGCCCGCCGCGCCGCGGGTTCGAGCCCGCCCCCGGCCGGCCGTGGGCGGCACGGGAGATGGATGCTCCCCTGTTGGTGCTCGCTCGAGCCCCCACGGGAGCCGCGAAGCGTTGCCCCCTTCCCTGCCACTCCTCCTTTGCTTAATCTCGCTTACACGCCTCTTCAGTTTCGAGTGTGTTCGGGGGAAAGGATGCTAGACAGAGTAGTGGCGAGGGATCCCTGACAGACAAAAGTCGGAGCAACATTTCCCACGGCTTCTTTTTCTGCCATACCTCCATAACAGAGCTTGCATGAAACTTCCTGCTGGTCGCCTCTGTTTTTCATCTTGCAATTGTCACATCTCAGCTACCCTGGGTAGAAATTTCCACCGTTGCTCTCCATTTGATGTAGAAATATCCTGGGTGCCTTTGAGTAGCATTGTTCAAGTCGTTCCAGAAGTGAAAAGTGTTAGTTTTGCATATGTTGCTTTCTCATCTGACCTCTCAATTCAGGAGCTGTTGGCAGTTTTGGGAGAGATGAAAGTAACACTTTCTCTGGGGAAACACCGTTCTACAGAATTTAAGATAAAGGAAATCACTTAGAGAATGTGATTATCAACAAAGGTTGCATTAGGAAAAAACACTTCGGACAGAATTTAACATCTGCTGTCAGAAATAATTTCCTGTGACTATAGTATTGTAGATCAGGGGGATGCAGAGGAACACACCAAACCCTTCCTGATGCTGTCACCAGTAGTAAAATATGGTGGTACTGTGCAAGGTGTGAACCAAGGGAAAGAAGATGATTTTGGCTATTTCAGTTTCAAATCCTGGTGCTGTTTTTTGGGGTTTAAGAGTTGAAAACTTTTGAGGAAGGCAAAGGCTGAGAGGTCTCAATCCTGTATCTTCTATCAGTAAAAACTCTTGGGTTTTTCTTCCTAGAACGTGCTAGTCACAGTTCATGTCAGAAGTAAGCATATGTTGTTTGCTTTTTCACAGAATTATAGAACAATTTTGGTTAGAAAAGACCTTTAAAAGTCATCAAGTCCAATACCCTGCCCTGGGCAGAGACATCATCTGCTGTATCAGGCTGCTCAGAGCCCATCCAGCCTGGCCTTGAACACTTCCAAGGATGGGGCATCCGCAGCTTCTCTGTGCAACCTGTGTCAGTGTTTCATCAATGCTGTAAAAACATCGTCTTTATCTAGTCTGAATCTACCTCCTTTTAGCTTAAAACCTTTACTCCTTATCCTTTTTCTTATCTTTATCTTAAAGCTAGTTACAGACATGTTGCCCTAAGAGGCTATTTGATATCACATATTTGCTGTGAGTACACTGGAAGCTCCCCCGAGGTTACAGAGCATGGGGAGATCTGAGGCTCAGACTAGGAGAGGAGAAATTCATCTCTACATGGCTAGGAACAAAGCAGATTTCTCTGCTGTTGTTTGCCTTTCTATGGTTATTGCTAAAGCTCGTATTTGTTACTGCATCTGTAGGAAGAGGAAATTAAAGAAACGTAAAAATCTTTCTTTCCTGCATGTGTTGAATATTGATCCAATTACAAGTCAAGAATATGTGCTGAGTGTGCCTGCTCTGGGATAGTTCTCCCCACATCTCATTTGAACAGTCTGTCTAACTGCATAAAGTATGTAGTGTTTATCTCCCATTCATTGGTCAAGCAGAAAGAAGCTGGAAACCCAGTGGAAAAAAAAATCCCTGGCTGTTTCTATTGCAGAACAACTGTAAGTGGAAGAATCAGCAGGTTTGGTCTCACGTGGCCTTTCATAGCCTTAGAACTGAGAAAACAGCTTTAAAGTCAATTCTGTAAGCAACTGGCATAGAAACAATGCCGATTTTCATTCCCAGTAGAACTTCAAGCACAGGTTTAGCTAATGCACAATATCCGAAATCCTCAAATTTCTAGAGAACTCTTCCTACTTATTTCTTAAAAACCTTTTTCAAGTTCCCACTAATTGCAAGTCATAATTTAATCAGAATGAAAATATTCTGTTTGAAAACGTGAAGCATCAATGTGATGTTGCCTGTTTCAATTCACAGTGCCCAGCTGGAGAACACTAATTTCCCACTTTAAGACATTATTTTTCAGCACCTGTCTGCATGTCAAGGCTCTAAGACAGCTGTGATGCATTTGAAAGTCTGGAGCAGGGGATATTCTTCTCTTCATACCAGAGGCCTTGAGCAGCAGTGGTCACTGGGATTTCAGATCACCTGAAGCAACACCTGGGTTGTGACTGCTGGAGACGAGCAAGTAAATGACTGCACTCAAACTTAATTGCTGTGGCCTGTAACGTTAAGGCTGTCAGCAAAATCCGTTAACATAAAACTAAAACTTATGCTGCTTTATTGTAAAGATCATACTGGTCCTTCAGAGTGCCTATAGTTCTCAGTTTATTCATTTTCTGCTGGGGCTGCTGCAGCCTCAGCAAGGGTGTGCTAGTTCAGGAGCAGCCGGCTGGTATGAGTCTGTCCCCGTGCACAAACCTGCCCTGTCCCCTCAAGAGTCAGCCCCTGGAAGCCTTTGTCCCCTTTGTGCTCCCTGCAGCAGTGGAACCTCTGAGGCACCAAACCCACGTCCTGCCCTTAAGTTGCTCCCAGAAGGGGACGGCTCAGTTATTAACCCAAACCTTGAGTCTTTCAATAGAGCCATTCATCAGCGGGGAAAATCAGCTGACTCCATCCTCAGGCTGGTAGAGTAATGAAATTGTTTTAGAGAACAGCTTGCAGAAAATACTCCTTGAACGCAAATGCCCACAGTAAGAAATCATTTAACCTCTCTGTGCACTTAGTCCTCTGCATCCATGTTGGGTAAGTTGAGTTTTTTGGTGGATTTTCCTTACATTTTGTAATCTCAGGGGGTGGTTGCAACATTTGCAGCACTGACTAAACAACACTGTAATCTGTAATGGCTTTCAGCCGCTGTAATGCCAAGAGTAAGAGAAAACATATTGAGCTTTTGGTATTCCAGGGATTCCTGGAAGTATGTTGAATTCTGATCAGCAATCTAAGTGTGAGATTTTTTTGATGTTCAAATTGCTTGTCCAATAACACATAACCCTTATAAATAAGCCAACATTTGCATTACCACTTAAGTATTATATTGGTGCATAAAATGGGGTGCAACATGAATCAAAATGTCCCCATTTTTAACTTGATTACACTCATACTTACTGGATATTATTTTTGGACATATTAAAGTAGTTGAAAATGCTTTGAATGCTAATCAAATGAATACAGAATAAATGCAGTATTGAGTGAGGACCTGAAAATTAGACCAAATAATACAATATTTATTGTAGCAAAAGGCAAAGAAAGAGTGAGAAAACATCCACTGATCTATTGTATTGATTTAATTTTTCCCATTTTAATGAGGTAACACGTAACGCTAATGTTTAGGATTTTTAAAATCCACTAGTAGTAGAGTATTGATTTGAAATTACTATAACAATTCTATTTCATTAATCTGTGTCCCAGAGGATGCAATTGAAAGAATGATACTAACACCGTAAAATGTGCTCCACATTTAGAATTCTTTAGGAAATAAAGTTTTCCAATTACTATAAATTGTGCAAAGCAGAGGATGAATCAATTAGCATTCTAATACCAGGTCTACTTTCTCATAGAAGTGTTTGTTCATGAAAGTCTAAATTCTTATGCTGAATTACTAGTTGCATTTGAAATTATTATAATAATTCTCAGTGACCTGGGGGCTACATACTCTGCAGCTTTTACAGATTATTTGAGTGGAAAATAATGAGTATATAAAATGGCTCAAATTTGAGGTTCATGCCTTTTCTTTTTGCATCTTGTTGCCCAGTCACACTAAAAAACCTTTAAAGATCACCTGTATCAAGAGTCACACATAGAACATAATCAATTTTTATTAAATATTTTATGGTTTTATTTTGTTATAGACCCATCTTGGACTGAAACTTTTTCACCTCTTGATAAGCCTTTACTTGTCAGGTGAACTTCCTTTCTTATTTCACTGCTTGCTGCTTTTTTCACTGAAGTAACTGAAGCATAATGAATTATTTTAATGTTCATCTGGCATCTTGTAGGATTACTCACACCAAAATGAAAGCATATTTCTGTTGAAATTGGGGTCTCCTACCCTTTGTCAATCAGAGCCCTCTGGCTCTGTTACCTGGGCAGTGGCTGTTGTAGCAGCCAGGCTGCACCTTTAACCTGGACACCTTCAGCTCCAGCTGTGCTCAAGGCACTGCCACCTCTGCTCTTGCCATGGGGTGACAAAGCACTTCAGGGTGGAACCTCCCTGGGAGCAAGGCACCTTCACCTGAAACCACTATTGCTTTAGAGCTTGTTTTGAGAAGCACATATTTTTAGTTGTACCACTTGTCAGTTTATTTTTAACAGCGAGGCTCCATTTGTCAGGGCTTTGTTAGCTCTTGCTACACTATTGAATATGTCCAGGTGCTGCCTTTAATGAAGCACTTTTGTTCCCATTATGCCTGCAATAATGTCAATACTCAAGAATTAGATTAAATGAGTGAGAAAGCTGAGATGAAGACAGTGGATTTGATTATCTCGGGTAATTGATTTTCTTTGCATGACGCTGTCAATGTCTGAAAGGCCAGGTGGATTAACTGTCAAGAACAGGCAGGCTCTTGCTAATCCTACACCATATACAATTTTCCAGTTTATTTTCCGTAGGACTGTGGAAATGTGAAAGTCTATGGCTGGAATGTCTCCTGGTGTTTTAAAAAAAGCTTGGTTTGATAGGATTTGGATTTAGGTTTTTTACTCACCTGGAACGTTTACTTTTCACCATGTTCAGCTATCAATAAAAAAGCCTTCCAGAAGTGAGCTACTGAGACACCAAGAAGCAGTTTAGGCAATGCCCCTTGCCACAGACATTAATGATGAGATGTGAGAGTACCACATGTGGGTATAACAAAAATACACTGGTTATAGTTAGCAAACCCCAGTTTTAAGCAGGACACAAAAAATCTGTGAGGCACCAAGCTCCCTCTAACTGCCCAGCCAAAGAAATTTGAGTTGCTGTTGTGTGGTCCTAGAGATAAACCCAAAATGCTGGGAGAAGGCTGACTTGTTTTCCTCAAAGAGAATCTGGCATGGTGACTGCACCTTTCCCACATTTCCTCATGAAATAAGTGGTTCTTGGAAAAGTGCCACTTTCTCCTGTCCATGTTCAGTTTGCCTGAAGATGCCACCAGAGTTCATTAACGTAATGATTTTCTTTTTTATCATCAACTCTGGGATATACAAATTCTTCAGTATAACACGGTTTCGTTTCCTAAGCCCCCCCTGTTGTGTGATCTGAGCAAGACTAAAATAATTGATCATAGAATACTAAAACTATGCTTTGATAGAAAAGATGATTTTTCCAGCCCAAATGGAATTGTGTTGTGCTGGTAACATGTACCACATGGCTACATCTTTTTATGGGTTAGTTTGTTCTGCTATTCTCTATATCAATATATTACATGACATTAGAGAGCCAAAGCTTAGAGACATGCTGTAAAACAAACTAATCTATTTTGGCTGTAAAAGGAAATAATTTATTTTGCTTTGTCCATGCATTTTAAACACTGTGTTCTTTACACAAGAGAGTTTCTGCTATTAAGGCACTCTTCACCATTTTCAAAGCTTACTGAAGAAATTAAGAAAAAATCTGTTTCTGTAGTTGGCTGTGCACTACCCCACAATCTGACTACTACTTGTACTAAATGTGGGCTTCAGTAGTAGCAGTGATATTTGTTAAAGTTTACCAGCTACTTCTAAACTACCAAAAAAAAAAATGGCCAATGTTTCTTTTACATTTTTAATTTTTTTAATTTGGGTGTAAGCTGTCTTTACTTACTGTAAAATTATGCAAGGAGAATAATAGCAAGGGATAAGAGTCTCTTACATGCCACTTAAATTGTCTTAAATTTAACCAATTAAAATGTAATATCCACTTCAGCCTTTTAAATATAGTGTGTATGATCATCATTATGTAGAAATGTTAACCCATAAGTATTTACACCATAAGCTGGTGCAGTTAAAATTTCTACAAGCTCATTCTAAGTACATGATAACAACGTTAATTTTTGATTGGAAATACCTCTATGTAAAGCAGTCATATTTGGGGGAAAAATTTATAGAAAAAAAGGATTTTTGCTGAGTAACTCAGCAAAAATGCACTCACTACAAGCAAAGCAGCCTTTTCTGGGTGTATTGCAAGGGGAAAATTGGAAGTATCTGGGTGGAATTAGTGGTGTGCATTTTCCAGTGGCTGCCTCAGCAGTTCTTTGGAGGACACAAGCAATCTACTCAGCATTAAATGCCTCCTGTAGTTTGCAGTAAGCAGGAGGACGTAGTCCAGGCGGGGTTGGAGAAACACAGCAGTGGCAAAAATTCCAGATCCCTATAAAGAAATGGGTATCCTGATGTTCTGGCCCTCCTCAGTTGACTCTCGTGTAATGGGTGGAGGTCATGTGTCTCAATGCCTGTAATTTTGACTTTGGAATTGCAGATTGCAGAGCTAATTGGCAAGAAAATTAAATAAATACAGAATATTGAACTAGGTTTCCAGGCCTAAGCCTAAATAGCCATGTCCTAAAAACTTCAAAAGAGGCCAAGAAAGCTATAATACCTTAACATATCTGCAATGCGAGTCATGAAAAAGATTTTTTCATGTTCCTATTGAAGTCAGAAGTAAAATTCTAATCTGTGCAAGACCAGACTTTATTTAACAGAAAAACTGTTATCTACATTGTTCTGGGGGCTAAAAAGTTTTAAATTGCAAAAAGACTGTGTGAGAAGTGTGTGGTAATGCTCAAATCATTTTTCATTTTCCTCAGGAGTGCATGGGAAGTTGTTTTAATTCAAAAGATATAATATAATCTTTCTGATCTATTAAACTAGAAGAAAAAAATATCTGAGAACAGAGAGTGCCAAAGGCAGTTCAAGATGCTATAGATATATATGACATGAAAATCTCCTAGCAAAAGCTAATGCAAGTCAACATCAACAGTGGTCTTAAAAGTCACATTGATTCAAAATCACACAGTGATTGATAAAATGGAAATGGATTATCTTCAATGTCTCTTTTAATGAACTCAGCAAAGAGTTTTGTTCAAATGGTCCTTGCAATGTGAAGTTCTGAGGCTCAGAGCCTGTTTTTAAAATGTGTGTGTATGTTTAGAGTATGCTACTTTTCCTTGTTTTTATTGTTATTCTAGTACTGATGCTGCCCTGCATTCTTCTCCTCTGTTCTTTAAATGAATTGTACTGAAGTCTTGAAGTTATGCAATTATTGCAATTATTGATCTCCTGGTCTGATTTGTGTTACTTTTAAGATCAAACAGAGTAGTAAAGTTGTATATAGTAATTTAACAATTTCATTATCAGGCCAGAGGAATGCTATGGCCCTGCATTGAAGGAAAAGCCTGGAAATCCAATGTAGTTGGGCAAATATTCTACCCTTGACCCTGGGCTGACAGTAAACAGCTGGAAAATAAGAATTGTGTCTAATATTTTACTTATGAGGAACAGGATTGTGAGAACACAGTTCCTTTATTTGGCCCAAGGCTGTAATCGCTGGTGTCTAAAAAGATGTTTGGGCAGATGCCTTTTCCTATGACTGAGGTATCATCAGCTATCAACTATTTAAGGGCCAGAGAAGGTTCAGCATTTTGCCTTTCTTCTGGAGCAAAGGTAGCTCATCTCATCGAAGCTAAAACATATGCTGTCTTTCTATGTTTGTTTGCAGGAAAACTTGGTTCATTCTATGTATTTGAGAATAATTATAAAATCTGAGGCCAATTAAGGAATGCCCCAATGCCTCAAGAAAAATTAGGTGGGAACTAATAGATATCAGCAATTAGATAACTTTATTTCCTTAAGCAAATAGTTTGAAAATAAATTCAAAGCTGCAGAAATAGTAATTTCAATTTCAACAGTGAAATAGCAGTTAAGGCTTTGTCAGCTCTGTAATGGCAGTAGGATTGCACAATGTCTAGAATTAAGTGTGATAACTTTAATAGCAAAAGTGCTGACATTTTTGAAGAAGCATTAGGTTTATCTCTGAAGTAAAAGAACTTCTCAGGATTTTATTAATAATGCAAACAAAGGGAAAGTTATCACTCTTTGTACAGCTACACTTTAAGAGAAGGGTAACTTTGAATTTTAGGAAAACAGTTCTGCAAGAGATGTTCTATAGTTTAGTTATTAAGATATATATCAACTAAAAAAAAATTGACTAGCTGTGAGCCTAGAAAATTTAAATTTTGAGGAGTTGAATATGGAACATTGTCTACTTTCTGCAAATAAAAATTATTTAAACTAGTTCATCTACTGCCGTTACATAAAATCGTAAGCCTTAAGAAAAACACCACTAAGAGTATATTAATATATTTTAGGNGGGGTGGGGGGGGGGGGGGGGCGGTTGGCCCAAGCCGCAACTCTAGTTTACTTTATTTTGCCCGTTTTCCTCCTGGCTGGTTATCACCCACTGAAAGCGCACCAAGATGCCTTCGATCCTCCCCGTTCGGAAGGAGGAGGTTTGTGTGGAGGACGGTACTTTGTTCCTGCGGAGGGTGGCAGTGTGGTACCATCCACGAGCTCCGGGAGCCCCTGGCGGCTCCGGCGGCAGCCTCCCGGCCCTGGAGGGCGAACCCGCCGGGCCCTGCCCTGCGGCAGCCCGGCCCCGCGGCGGCTCGGCCCGCGGGGCCGTGCAAGGAGGC
>VXBQ01006096.1:122248-137448 GCA_013400175.1 Phainopepla nitens | reverse complement strand
CCCTTATAAACACCACTTAAAAAAAAAAAAAAAAAAAAAGAAAAAAAAAAACACCAAATAGCGGAAGATTGGCCGAGGCAGGTTGTGTGGGTATTTTCATTATCAGGGATGGTCGTTCCAGGCCCAGGAGGAGATCAGCTGCGTTAGTTTTTAAAGAAAGTGCCTTTGCTGGGGAGCTGGCGCAAAGTGTTTTGCTGACTCGGCAGCCGCGAGCAGCTGGAGGTGAAGGTGCTGGCACACGTAACCTGCTCAGGGGCTGTGCACGGCTCCTACAAACCACCCCGCCTCCGCCTCAAATGCTTCTCTCACCCGCAGCAGCGGCACACATGACGAGTTACTGAAGCAGAGTTGTTTAATACCTATGGGCTGATGTTGAAGATATGCAGAGCAATGTAAAACTTGAGTCTTTCCCCGCAGTATTGAATGTGGTGTGGCAGTGATACAGATGGAATGGCTTGTTTCAGGCAGCGGCTCTATGTAACTGCAACTATTTCCTTGTCTTTAGATATGTCTTATCTAATTAGATCTCTGAATTGCATAAATTATCCTGCTTGTTTGAATGTTGCATGTTCAGGTAGTTCAAGAGTGGGATTTTTATCTTTGTAAACACTACAAGAAACTTTGGCTTAGTTATGCTGTTAAAGCAGTTAACACATTGCTAAAACTTTAACTGAGGTTAATTTAATTTTTTTCATTCTTTCTGTCTGTAATAATGAAAAGATTGCCTAAGCTATGAGGAAAACTAATTCTGTTATTTAGATTTTAGTGTCATGTGAAATAAAACTACTCATTACAGGAAAAATGAACTTTATTTCCACCACAAAATTAGCTTTATTTCAGAGTTATTAATTTCCGTGATAACATCTCCATGATGTAATAAAATTAGGTTCTTTTCTAATATATCCTTGTGAGACTTCATATGGAATTGAATAGTGCATTTGCATAGGTTTATTTTGAAAAGAATTTGAGACAATTATTAATATTGGGAATAGGGAAACTAGCATAATTAACATGAGTAGGGAAAATATGACACAGTGAGTATCCAGAGCTTTGTACAGGTCACTATCTTCAGTGATTTAATGTAAGTAAAAATTCAAGTGTTTTTATAAACCTCATGTGTTTAATCTAATGCAGTGGTGAAATTATTTTTTTAAGACAAATATCACCTCTCTGGCTTGCTAGGTTTAACCTACATCAAGTGATGTGCTCCAGAGCAGGTTATTGGAGGGAACTAGACTGAAGCAAGACCAGCAGACCCAGAGTGTTTCCAGAGCTCCTACAGGACCAGCTTTACCTCAGAAAATACATATTCAGGGGCAAGAGACTCATGTCCTCCCTAGTGTTGCTGTGGTGGCCAGCATGGGGGAAAGTCTGCTGCTTTGCCATGGGTCTTAGAGCAAGAGCTCATCAGAAAGTGTTTGCACATAAAAACACCTGGGGAATATTTACATGGGACAGGTGCTTTGGAAGCAGGCAATGGCACAAACTAAGACTGGCAATGTCTGGATGGATCCCTCCGTGCATTTCTGACCATTTGCACTGCTTGCTTGGCCGGCGGTGCCGCCTGCAGGGCAGCCCTCAGCCCAGAAGGGTTTTGCAGCATGCTGGTGCCCAAGGACGTGGGCCAAACTGCTCCTGGGATACTGAAGCTCTGCCAAGTCTGGGACATAGGCACACTGTGGTAAAACAGTGAGCTGGCACTGCCTGTTACCCCCAGGTCCCCCTGACCAAGACTGAGGCCTGACTGGAGCCGTGTGATGGTGAGGGACACGGTGCTGGCAGTGCAGGACTTCGCTGTCCTCACTGCCAGCACAGCTCCCACCATTGCACTGCAGGGTCACAGCTCTTTGTCCTCGCTCAGCCCTGCAAGGCCTCTGGGTTTCTCCCATCAGTCATTCAAATTCTAATGGGACATTTGTTTCTTTCCAAGTAACTGCAAAAATGCTGCTCATATATCAGAGTATTCTGCTACACCAAATGGGCCAAGCCTTTTCTTGTCTTTATTTATCTTTCCTACAGAGAAAATAAAAAGGCCTATATACACTCCAAATCAGAAGACTAAAAGAAAGAGGCAATCAAAAAAACAGCTTAATTCTGGTTTGTTTGGGGCTTTTTTGCTACAGCTAAGGATCTTGATTACAGCAGGGATATTTTATTTTATTTTACACAAATGATTTCTTAATGAATCTCACAAGCTCACAAGCTTCTAAATGCTTGTTTCAGCAGTAATCTGGGTACAGCTGCCTAGTCTCCAAGTGGCAGCACAGTTGATGCAGTCAGTGACCTAACATGGTGGCACTCACAGAGGTGGCTGGGCTGCCATTTGTTTTGAGTTTCCAACTCCAGCCTGAATGACCACTACTATTTTATTCTTGTGCTGAGTTTTGGCTAAAGTCCTAAATTGCTTTTGGACTCGTTTTTTTGAATTGCAGTTGAGGATATTAAGATCAGGACTCAGGGAGCAGTGCCTGAGGGATGGCTTTGACTAGTTGGCATCAGGATTTGGTGCTGCAGGACTTTTGTTCCTTACCTTGCCCTTGCACTGTTTTTTTGTAGTCATGTAACAGTTTCTTAAATTGTAAGGTAGACTTATAGGTTTCCTTATTAAAAGGGTAATTGAGAGAAAGACTCAAGGAAGAAGAGTAGCTTGGCTGATGGATTTATGAGGATGCTGAAGGTACAGAAGATTACCTGGAAAGGGGTAATGAAAAGAAATCAAAAAAGGTAAAGGAATAGAAAGCAGAACTGGGCGAGTCTGGAGGGGTGATATTAATTACTGGTGAGGGCGCTTGTCCTTCCTCCCTATAGATTAATGGTAAGCTTAAGTTGCCTTTACTAAATCAAACTTGAGGGATGGACCATAAATATCCAAGTTCCACTAGAAAGATGAAAACTACTGGAAAAATCCTGGTGAAGTTATCATTTATTGGGAGACTTGTACAGATGTAGGTTTAAATAAATAATTTTAATGTAAGTACTGCATTCCTGCATTTTGTTATTCCCATACCCCAGAGTGTAAGCTGGATACGGAATCAATCTGTGGAACTTTTGGATTCATATCTCTTTGTGGAAAAAAAGGAAGAGGAAAAAAATGGGAGGGTGGAGAATCAACAGCTGCAATTGTCTTCAAATAAAGAATTAATTAGTAGTGAGGGTATGAATAATATTCTTTAGCTTAAAATGAGTGCAGTGATTAAAATGCTCTCAAATACTCTGAAAACTAAAGATTTTAAGTACCATCTTCCTGAAAGTGACAAGTCAAAGTAGATATTATTTTTTATTTTAAATCTTGCTATATAAGAAATGCAGGCAAACAACATTTTCATCAATGGATGCATTATGCAGTAATTATCAGCTTGTCATAGATGTCCATTGTTGTTACCATTATTATATTCCAAAATAAGTATATTAAATACCTGCAGCATGTTTGCTAGGTCTCTGTTATTGGCAGTCATTCAGAGCAGTGATGACAGACTACTACATAAATTATGCAACCTTAGTACACAGTATATGCTGTCAAATTTTACTTACTCTTATAGACTACGTCTGGAAATAATTTAAAGGAATGTCATTACAGTTTTTTCTAAAGTAAAACAAGTGTTTGTGCTTTAAACTTAGTTTAGCAGCACTTCATTCAGAATTTCTTAGGCATAAAAGCACACCAATTGTATGAAATGGAAGACACCAAATCCTCTCCAGAGAAAAGAAACAGATTAAAACCTCAGGTGAAAAAGCTAAATGTAAAAATATTTTTAGGAGAAAATATTTTTAGAAGAAAAGGAGAAATGAGAGAAGAGAACACTTAAAAGGGAGAAACCAATAGATGGGGGGAGGGTGCAAATGAAAGTGAAACATTAAGAAAAGAAAAAATCTTGCTGAGGCAGGAGTTGAAAGATGGGAATGGGAACTATGCAAAGAAGTACTAACAGCCTGAGGTTGGCAGTGTTTGTGTTTGTACATGCTCATGTAGCCCACCCAGGCCCCCACTCCCTCCTGAAATTCCAGGAGTTTGAATTTTAAGTGAAAGGTTACTCTGGGAAAATGCATTTTCCTATTTCATACTGCTAGGCAGGCCTGTGTCACAGCAGTAGGTAATGCTTTTCCCTGAATTCCAGACTGTTCTTTGAAACATAATATAAAAAAAACAGCAATAATGAAAAGCACTCTGAGCAAAAGAGAAGGAGAATAGACTGGGGCTAATCTGCCAGCACTCAGAGGAAAAAAAATTTTTTCTCTACCACAAAGAACCCTATTGTTCCCATGTTAAGTATTTAATTTTTCCTGCATTTAAACCAAGCTGTCTTAAATTCTGTTTTACGATGGGGAAGCATGTGCCAGTTACTGCAGCAGTGTTCAGTGGCTCCAGGGAGGAGCTGACCTCTGTGGTTTCCAGGGCTGTTCAATTTTTCTCAGCCTGCTTAAATTGATTTTTGGTAGAGGAGAGTGTGACCTGCCCTTTATGGCTGGGAAATCTCACCACCTTGTAAAAATTAGAGTCACATCAGGGAAAGAAGACTATGAGAAACCTGAGCACTTTGGGAAATGTTGGGTATAACAGCTGTTACCCACACATGTCCTTCTGGTAAATCTTATTAATGAATCTTCAGCACATACTCTTTCATATAGGCCTTGTTGCTGTTGAAGTTGAAATTTTCATTTGTTCTGAGCTAGGAAATTTTCGTGTGCATTCTTGATGAAGCTAACAAAAGTCAGGCAAGTATCAGTATGTGGCGCATCTCCCTGGTAAGGTGTCAAGTCAGGGAGCATCTCCTTCAATATTAGAAGAATTTCTCCTTTATTTAGCAGAAATGAGTATGCTATTAATATAAGCAAGCTGTTATTAACAGGTAGTTACTCACACAGTACTTTCAATTATTTCCTCCTACAATCACATTCACTCACACTCATTCCCAGTGAGGAGATGGAGAGGGTTGGCATGCTGCTGTGTTTGCTCGGGCAGTTTGGCGTGCTCCTAAGAGAAGAAATGAAGAGAGGAGCATGGGTGGGACTGTCACTACACAAACACTTTTAACTGGAGCAAATAATGTGATTGTTGTTGCCATAGCACTCCTGCCCAGCACTTCTGCCTGTGCCTACAGCCTGAGGACTTCTGAGGAGCATACAAAAACTCATGGCACCCAGTTGTCTTCAAGTTTAGGTCACCACTTGAAACTTCTGCTCTCTACATTGAAAATTATTTAAAGCAGTGAATGTTGTCTTGAAAGCAAGTGAAGAACTCTGGTTTTATTGAGCCAAGCTCAGTTTGTAAGGAAGGTGTGGTAAAAATTCTTGTACATCTTCACATGTCTGTGTAATTTCTTCGGTCATATGGAGTAAAAATATGTGGGGAGAAAATTGTTCCAGAGTAATATAGTTTAAATGTATTGTAGTTCAGACCATAAGAGGATAAAACATCTGAAATCTCCAAAGTGTACTGACCTGGTATATTTTTACACTGTGTGGTATTGTTGCTTGGAGAAGTTCGTTGATGCTAAAAATAATCATTTCTAACACTGTTTTCTATCTCCAAGGTTACTAAATCTTTTTAACCTGAACATAATTAAGATTATACCTACAAAGTATATTTTTAGCCTGTTAGATTTTCTGTGATGTAATGTTCTAGTAGATGCAGCTGAGTTAGAGGAAGTCTGCTCAATAGGAGAGAGAACAGTAGAAGTGAAATCAGTAGTTTCTACAGACAGTTGTTCTTTCTGTGGCTTTTTGCATGGGTACAAAAGTTTTACTTAATGACTCACAGGTCTTCAAAGACCAGCAACCAATTTAGAGGAAGAAACTCCATGTAAACCCTTAAAAAATTTGAAATTTGTATTAGGATGTTTGAAATATGACATTTTCTAATGGGTTTGAAACTAGAACTATTCACTGTGTTCACTTTTTTGGTACTATTTTCTTGCTCCAGTGTCTTTTAAGAAGTAGACTGAAAATGAAAAAAAGTTAATTGAACAGATGTGCCTGTTAGTTCAGATAATTTCAGAGGGCTAAAACTTTTTTTTCTTTTTCTGCATGCTGTATTTTAGTGTCTAAGTGAGTAATAGATTGGTGACATGAACACCTTCTGAAAGTCTGTGATCCACACAACAGAACCGCTCTCCTAAAAGCCTGACAGCCATCCTGCAGAGTATTTAAATGAATATCTGCTCACAAACGACAGCCTTTGATTATCCATTCCTCACAGGGCCTTGCTGGGCACAGCGGGGCTGGAGCTCCATGGGCTGAGCTGGGGAGCTCTGGCACAGAATCCCTTCCCGAGCCAGGCTGGTCCTGCTGCAGCTCCCCCATCCCTCCCCACCCGAGTGTCACCCACGGCTGTATGCAACCTCTGGCTTCTTTAATGCAACTGCTGCCATACAATGACATCTCTGCTGGAAATATCGCCAGGAGAATCTCAGTGGGTAGTAAATCCTTATTCCAAGTGTGGCAAGCACACCTGGGAAAGGGTAGCACCTCACAAATAGGATTTTGTCTGCAAATGAGAATAATTTCAGAGCCTGCTAATTTGTAACTGAGACAGTTAAGGTATCTCATTTGGGATGAAAAAAAAAATCAACCTAAAACCAAAAACAAACCCTCTGCCAGAAAGCGTGTTGTGCAAAATCTTTGGAAATGTGACAGTTTCCTTGGAAAAGAAACTTCTGTGCAGGAATTCCTTAAAAAGACAGTCAAGCATATTTGTCTAGTCCTTCATGAATCTTTTCAGTTGGGAGTATTTTTTCAGACCTAAATCTTTCCTTTATAGGAAAAGGTAACACAGGTACTCCTGTGAATACCTACTCATATTATTTGGTTCCCTTTGTAACACTTTTTTCCAAAGGATGCTTGGGAGAAATATTGGCATAACTCTTTCACACGTAATAAAATAATGCTGGAAAATGCTGAAATTTGCTAGTGTAGGAAATAGCTTACTAAATGGAGAGTTAATAGAATTTATTTTATTGGTGCTGTCAGAGAGGTCAGAGGTTTGAAGAGTTAATGATTTAGCAACAGAATGAGAGAAACAGGGATATTTAACTTCAGAAAAAACGCTTTCAACTTGAAAAGGCTCAGCCATCTGATGATGCTGAGAGATGTAGAAAGGCTATTTCTAGAACCAAGATTGTTGGACAGGAATATACTTACACATTTAAGTAGGTGAAGACGCTGCTGAGTTTATATGGGGAAAATACTGACAATACAAATGACAGTTTAAACTGGATGCCAAGTTGGAGATGTGTTCATGGGAAAAGTGGCTGAAGGATGTTTCCTGCATGCTGAATGATTAAAGCACACATTTTGGTACACAGAAGAGCTCAAGGAGAAAATGTGCTTTGAAAGGATCTGTGTATATTTAGTAAGGAGGCAGATCTGTGAGTACGACACAGTGTTGTAGTTAATAACTTGTAGTCAGTGGTGGAAAAAGGGAAAACCACTGAGGGAAATAGAAGGATTGAAAAGCCATTTATATCACGCAGTCAATATATATGAATTTATGGACCTCAAACCAATCCTCCTTTATAAATACGTGCACAAACACTGCATTTCATAAAGTAAGTCTCTCAGCTTAGAATTAAGCATGAAGCTTGACGTAACTGGAACTGAATGATCTTAACCTTTTTCCTAAAATTTTTAAATCAATGCAACAACTAAAAAATAAATAATTGCTTGCTTTAAACATATAGTTACTTATTTTTTCAGCTAATTTGAAGAGAATTGAAATAGGATTGTGAAGACTTTATATAAAGCAAAAGTACTAAAACCCATGGAAGTAATAAATATCGATCACCAGTGAACTTGAGATATATTATTTCCTAAAATTTGGGACTTCTTTGAAGTCTCCTTTCTCAGTCTCTTGAAGTGCAAAACTAAAGAGCAGGAAACCTCTCGGAGACTAAATAAAGATGACCACACTGAAATGCATGTAAAATGAAGTCATGTAAAATGTACATAAACCCACAGGGAGAAAAATCTGGCAGTGAGAATCCAAACGCAAGTGTGAAAATACCCCAGAGCTGGCATCTCTATAGATAGTTCTCCATGGCGCTCGCGGACTTGCGTCAGCCCGGCACGGGCACACGGTGAAGGGAGGTGGGATGTAAAGAGGGCAGCAGGTTTTTACAGTTGTGTAGATTTTGATAAAGGATAGTAAATAACCAATTTCATTATCTTCCAAAGCAAAGTTTATATCTGAGGCTTTCTTAGAAGGCGGAACATTTTATGCTTCTAACACAGGAAAGCAGGTGGGTGATTTATCATGGGTTTATTTATGGCTGTGGTTAACAAACAAATGCAAATCAGAGATGACTGGGGTTTTAAGATCTCTCCCTTTTTTCCAATGTCTTCAGATAGTCCTTCTGGATGGACACAGTCAAATTCTCTTCTGCTGTTAATTGAGTGACATCTGATGGACAATGCATCAACATGCTGCTACTGGTTTCCCCTGTGGATGCTCACTTAATAAAGACCAAATCACTTAACAGAGGGTGAGTGGGTAGTCAAGCTGAATTCAGACATTTAAAAAGCATTTATTTAAAGTTATTCTTTTTCATTTTACGTATGTTTTCCCTGTTATGTCTACTTTTATTTTTGAAGAAATACTAAGATTGAGTGACAATCTGGTCTAAATACGTACAGTTCTTTTTTTGGAAATATCTGCTTTGAGATGGTTTGTATATTTATTTTTGCCTTAGCTACCAAGGTGCTGCATGATAAATTCAGATTTAAGAAAACAAAATTTAACTTTGGTCATAAAAACACTGAGATGAGCTGGTAATAAAATGGTCTCCTTTCTTCAGTCTTAATGCAGCAGTCATTCAAGGCCCATATGCCTGCTGCTAACTCACATTTTCTTATTTTCTGTCTTTAATTGACCGAGTTTGGGCAGTACTCTGCATGTTAGATGGGGCAACTGGCATTCACTATCTTCCCTTATTAATTCATCATAGTTATTACTTATTGCTCTGATACTCCCTATTGTTTTTTTCTTTTATATCCTCTTAGAACTCTGAGGATATTTTTGCTGTGTTTTGTTTCACTTTTTCTTTCTTCTACTGGAGTACCTTTTCATAAACCTCAACGATTTCTTTTTATAGAGCTCCTTTCTCCTCTTGATACTAGTGGCCCCATAATACTGAATATCAGACTAAAGGTGTTATTAGTGGCTCCCATGGGCTTCCTACCCTGGGAGCATTGGAATGTTAGAAATTTTTGCTTCAGTGAGCCATTATTAGGGATTGTCTGCTGTTCCTGCCAGATAAAATAGTAGGAAGATACAAAGAGATGCAAACTGTAAGATTGGAAGTCTGGAAAACACCACTACCATTTGTTTATTTGCTAAAAACCAATAATAATAGCTATGCCTAGCTCTGTTTGCCGTTGCCTAGAAGGAAAAACAAGAGCTTTGTTGCCAGCAGGGGACTACCCATGTCCTGGATAAATACAATTACTAATAATCTGAGCAGCAGATTTTTGGGGCAGAGTGTTGCTTATGATTGGTACTGTGACACTTTTGTTAAAATTACCAAGCAAAATGAAGACTCTGTAAATTTGGTTTATCATATTTACAGCTAACATGGGTAGAGTACTGAGTGCATGAAATAACCTGAGCAGAAAAAGCAACTGGTGTTTTGTTAACCAGTTAATGAGCAATAACATGTTCCTTTTCAGGGCTTTTTTACACTAAATTGTAGAGCATATAAAGACTAATTGTTTTTACTTTTAGTATGTTAACGTGTCTTTGTAGGGTTAAATAAAGTTAGTAATACAACGTTTAATGATATTATGAGACTGTACTGAGAGTATGTTGAACCTATAGAAAAAGGCACTGCAAGCATGTTAAAGAGTTTCACCTAATAGATGATAATTTTCTAATGAATATGTAAACTAGCTAGGCAGTTTAAGGTGTTAGAGAACGAGACTTTGGTACTTCTCCTTTCAAATCATGTGCCAGTGCCCATCATTCATACTGAGGCTGAGCATGAGAAGTTGTCTGCATGTTTTGGTGAAGTTTTGTGAATCTTTAACAATAAGAGTGTTAACTTAAGATACAAGAACTTTTTTTGACAGTTTCAGTGGGCATCATTAATTCTGTGTTAAGAGTTTTGTAGAGATCATACAAACACAGTTGAACAGTTGGTCTGCAGATGTCATCTGAGTACTATTATCCCTATGTCACCAAAATAATAAACAGAGATAGGCAAATGTCCATGCAGGGATCAAAACCACAACCTTGGTGTTTTTAGTACCATGCTCTAGCCAGCTGAGCTGATCTCAAGGTGTTAGAGGTAAACACAGGTTTTGGGTGACAATACCTGTGAATAGCAGTATGAAGACAGCATAGAGACCTTCTCTGAAAAGACAATTTCAAATATTTAAACCAAGGCAAAGTAAGATGATGGAAAGGAACTTAAATGCTTTTAGTAGATAGCGCATTTCATAAGTTTAAGGCTAAAGAGCCATACTTGTTTGCAGCAAGATGAAGCTGAAGGTCATCTCATCTTTTTACCTAAATACCAAAAGCAGATTATTTTTCCTTTCCAAGAATTGCGTTCTTAAAAGGTAATGTTCAGTGCACTCAGATACTGTATAGCTCATTGCTTGTTTGTCTATTTCCTCAGGAGTCATCCAAGAGGTTTGCTTTACACAAAGGAAGTGTTTGGGGAATCTAAATTAAGCATTTGAACTTCAACTATTTAGAGGAACATGGAGATGTGGGGAGGACTTGGCCTTCTGTGTTGTGAAAACTGTCAAGTCTGAGGTGATTGCAATGTGGGATGAGTGGGCCAAGGAGCTGGAAGCTGTTAAAAAAAAAAAATCTGGCACCAGGAATGGTTTTGGTTATCTGTCTTCTTTCAATGCCTGGCCCTTCTTCTCTGCCTTTCTTTTCAGAGGGAAGTTGTCCTAATCTCTTGGATTACTGTCCTTTTGCAGAGCATTCTGCTCCCTCTTGTCTCAGCAACTTAACATGTTCACTGTTTTTCTGGAGACCTTCCTCATTTATGGTGTTTCAGAGATGCTGGGGCTGGAGGCCTGTGTACCTTTGCTGTCCCTTTTCCCAGGGCTGGCGGCTGCTCAGGGGTGACACGAGCCAGCACACTGGACTAAATGCCTGGGAAAGCCCAAGGACTGTTCAGCCTATCCCTCACTCAATGTTTACACTTCTTGAAGCTGACACTCCCCCTGCTGCTTAAACTTACAGAGTGATAAATTGTAATCTAAACACATACTCTCAGGCCCCTAAGCAGGCACAGACTTCAATATTGTTGAGCTTGGTGATGAGATGGTCTGTTTTCATGTAAAATATTTCAGATTCTTTCATACCAATTCTTTCTGTGGAAACAAGCTACTTGTCCATCTAATGCCTATGGGTTTGTTTTCAGGCCCCCTGACTCTCTTTTCCTATGGATGTTTCTTTTACCCGTGCCAAAGATGAGAGGTTCTGGCCCTGGGTTCCAGCATTATCATCTCAATCCCATCTCCTGTTTTCTGGAAATGAAGCTAATGTGCTAGTGTTCAGTCAGTCTTGCTCCTTTCCTAAGTCCCAAAGTCAGCATACCTCATCTGCAAAATAGCAAATTCCAGAGATCTAGGAAGTAGCATAAATTTAGCCACAAACCAACACACACATAAACTTGTGTAAACTTAGAGCAAAATGACTGTAAATAAGTTCTTACCATGGCTAGGAAGAATATAGATATTTAAGATATATTTTGCTCCTACAGATTTTCTCAAGATGCTCAGTTTTGTCCTGAGAGTTGAAAAGTCGCGCTCTGGGTTTTTTTTGCTATTCTTACCCCCTGCTCAAGATGTGTGGAAACTACATCCTGAGTTCTCTGGTTTCCTCTTTTTATTTGTGCTTCAGGCTTCCTCCTCAGCTGTCTGGAGCCTTATCAGAGTACAAATGCTGGCCTCTGGGGCTGCTCTCTTTTTTCCTCATTTTGTTTTCTTATGGAAATGACTGCGACACAGAATCGCTATTGCCTTCTGCTGGTTTGTGTATTGCAGGCAGAGCTTTGCCCGGAGGCAGGAGGATCAGCAGATAGAACCAAACTGCTCTAGCAAATGTGAATCTGATCCTCTGTGTACGGGGAACTCTGCATCTCATGTCACATGAGGCTAAAAAATCCACTCTTCCCTGTAGGCTGTGACAGAGGATGGGGAAAGCGTTTCATCACTGTCTCCTACACCTAAATTGAACGGCTGCAGAACAGTGTGTAATGCCACCATTCCCTGATCCTGCAGCTGTGGAACACTACTCACAAGTGTATCAGTCCATCAGTTAAAGCAGCTTGTCTTCAACACAGAAACCTGTTTCCTGTGGCTCTGTGAATGACCTGGATATTTTTAGGTGTAGTAGAGCATCACTGTTCACAGCAATTCTTCCCCACAGGCCTTCGTGTTCCAGGTAACAACTTCTTGTGTGAAAACACGCTGTGTGTTTCATGGTCACTGACTGATAATGTATCATACTTCCCCTTGGAAGTTTCATGTGTCTCAGCTTGAAAGTGAACTTTCCTAAGAAAAAAAATAAACAAAACCCTGTCACTGGCAGACTGGTATGAAAAAGCTTATTGTGGTTCGTCAGTTGCATTTAAAGCACTTGAAATACATGGCTCTAGGCATCCTAAGAGGTGTTCAACATGCTGAGAAATCATATCTGGTTTTCTCTGAGGGGAGCTTGTACATATCTTCCACTCATTAAAGCTGGACTTCCCAGCTCACAGGTGAGCTCAGCTGACTGAGTTTATTGAATTTCTGCTTGTAGAGACAGTGAGTTTAATACAGCATTTGAAAAATCAATCCTAAATTCCAACTATTTTTAAAAACTACTGTTCAGTAGAGTTAATTTATTCAGTGTGTGGCATTTTTGGATATATTTGGTTTATTTCTTGTGATGAATGATACTCTATCAGCAAATACTCTTCAGGGAAGTCAGTGTGTAAGCTGATACATAAGGACTCATACTTTTTCCAAGTTGGTTGTTGGGTTTTTTTTAAGGTATTTCTTGCTGATATATCTGTGCAGTTGATATTTATTACAGTGAATAGTTTTAAATTTGCATTTTTTAACTAAGCATTGCATTAACTACACTCCTCTTTTTTAAAAAACTTGATGTTCAAGGTGACCGACAAAAGTACTTCTGCCATGCTAAACCATCTAAATATGTTGCTGTGTTATCGCTGGAAGTAAGATTAGTTCTCTCTTGCACTTCCCAGGCCAAGTTTTCTCATTAAGATGACAAATACTCAGTGTCTCCCTTCGTCTCGTGAAACACTCCTCCTTGAGCTTTTGAAGCAGCACTGACAGTAATTCACGAAGAATCTAATCACTAAAACCTAAATTATCACAGAATCACTAGGTTGGAAGAGACCTTTAAGGTCATTGAGTCCAACCCATGCCGTAACACATCAGCTAAACCATGGCACCAAGTGCCACATCCAATCTTTTCTTAAACACATCCAGGGATGGTGACTTCACCACCTCCCCAGCCAGACCATTCCAGTACTTTATCACTCTTTCCATAAAAAACTTTTTCCTAACATCCAACCTACATTTCCTTTGGCACAGCTTAAGACTTTGTCCTCTCGTTCTGTCAGCTGCTGCCTGGAAATAGAGACCAACCCCCACATGGGTACAGCCACCTTTCAAGGAGTTGTAGAGAGTGATAAGGTCACGTGTATTGTTTTATTTTGTCGATGCCTATTCTCCCATTCCCAGAAAGATTATAAATGGGAGTGTTGTCTTACAGTTGGAATGTTTGTTTGTGAAGGAGAAGGAACTGATCGTTGTTTGTGACGGGCTGCAGTAACTCTATGTCCAGAAGTTGTTCTCCAGGTCCTAGCATCAGGATCCTGCTTTTCCTGTCTCTCCTAGGGGCAAGAGCTCTGGAAGCTGGTGGTAGGCGCAGAGCTGGATGGTGTCCAGCCACAGAGAGAAAGTAGAAGTAGCAGCTCTGAAAGGGGAGCAGGTTCTGGCACAGAGAGGGCAGAGCAGCAGGTTCTGGTGGCCTGTGCTCCAGTGGCTTCTCCCCCTGGGTGACCAGCAGGGAAGATGCTGAGAATCTGGTGTCCCCTTGTCTGAAATGGAAGTGAAAGAGCCACAGTGGTTCACAACTTCCTTTGCAGTGGGAGGCTGACAGCTCTGTAGGCAGTAGCGTGGAAGCACTTGTGGTTCCTGGAATGGGACTGAATGTCATAAGCTATGGAGAAAAGTTGCTGAGACTCCTCCAGCACCACCCTATATTTCTTATTTGTGGTGAGTATGTTATAAAAAGTGGTGGAGGGCAGGATTCCTTCAGACCTTGCAGGCCGGAAGTCTAAAATTGACTCTTTCACGAAGTTCCCCGGAGGTGCAGCCAGAGGTGTGAGTTCATTCTATGGGACAGGTAAGTGCAGGAAACGACTTTTCAGCAGTTATTGCAACTTTGTCTCCTTTCATGATTTGGTTGAGTTTTTGCCCTGTGGGCTGGACCTCAGATCTAGAAACAAGGAAGGTCATCTCTTCTCTGGACACCTCCTTTCGTGTACCTCGCTGGTGTGGAGGGCATATTCTCAGTCTTGTGCGGCTTAAGAAAAAATAAATAAAAACCACCAAAAAAAAAAAAAATACTCTCTCTCTGTAACCACGATGCCCTTCTGCCCCCCGAGCCAGGGGTGCCGTCCTGCTCCGGCGCCCTGGTTCCCTCGGCTAGCCCCGGGCACGCACCGCTGCCCCCGGCCGTGCGGGACCCTCCGGCCCGCTGGAGAAGTCCGCGGCGCTGGTAACGTGGCAGCTCTGAGGCGATCCATGCTCTGAGAAAAACGGGAGGTCAGCCTGCAAGTTACACGGATTGAGTCATGTAGAGTTAAACTAACCCCTCCCACAGCCAATGGACCACTAAAGCGCCCGTTTTCATGAGCACCTCTCACTAAGGCAGCTCGGAGCCGGCAGAGGCTGAGAGAGGAAGGAGGGGGGAGCGCGGGAGGAGGGAGCGAGCACCGGCACTGATGGACGAGCCAAAGGGTAAGGACAGAAGCGAACGGCCGGCCCCCGAAGACAGCCCTCATCCCCGGCGAGGGGCGCGGGGCTCGGCGGGGAGCCCCCAGGGTGGCGGCATCCCGCGGCCGGCGCTCGGGGGAGGCTGTGCATATTCATGAGGAGCTCCTTCGGGATGTGCCAGTCAGGCGGGAGCTGCGGCTGCGGCATCCCCGGGCGGCGCGTCCCTCCCT
>VXBQ01006096.1:111770-122220 GCA_013400175.1 Phainopepla nitens | reverse complement strand
GCCGGCGGCTGCCAGAAGTTTGTCCGCGTCAGTGCGAGGAATCCCCTCCCGCGGCGAGCCCCGGTGCCGGCGGCGAGCCCCGGGGCCGCCCGCGCTGTCCCCGGGGCCGGCGCCGCGCTCCAAGGGCGGAGGGGGCGGGGAGGGCAGAGCAAAAACTCAGTGGAAGTGTTGGCTGTTAGGAGACCTCAGTGGGAAACAATAGCTCTGGGCTGGAAGCAGTGCGGTGCCGGGTGCGAGGGGCTCTCGGTGCACAGGCTCGGAAGAGGAGGATTCCCCACCCGGCAGCCTGACAGCCCTCTGCGGTCCGGAGGAGCGGGGCAGGGACCCGGCAATAGCTGCAGATGCTTATTGCACCGTGATTTTTCTCCAAGATGCATGTCTTGTGCTTGGCTTTGCCTTTTATAATCAGCTGACACGGTGCACGTAGCAGCACTAGTCACAACGTTTGGCAGAAACATTTCCTAGTTTAGTATCAGCTTTTTTTCTATCTGGGTGCCTTACCCTCTGTTTACAGCGCCTTCTGCAACGCGGTCCCTTTTCCGTGCCGCTGGCAGCACTGCGCCCTGTGCGGGGCTTTCAAACGCAAAGCAGGAACTCGGACAAATACGCAAGAGGCAGTAAACAAGGGAAATATTTGGGCAGATAGTTTTCTTATTCAGTACCAGGTGGAACTGAATTTATCATTGTTATGACAACAGGGAAACAAAATGTGATTTCTTTTTTCCCCCTAGAATAAACAAAATGGTAAACTAGACTTTTCCAACGTTTTATCTTCATAGAATGTAATAAATGGCATATGAGGGGAAGAAGCATTTTCTCAGTCTGACGTACATCAAAATTTAAAGCAAAGACTGGCAGAAGGAGAAGGTTAGCTTATTAGTTTCTGCAGTCATGAGTGAAGCTGGAAGTATTTGGAGATAATTTGCCTCTATTGAGGAGGGAGATAAGAATAGCTTTAAAACCAGTCTCTTAAAAGTTTCATTCCTAAAATGAAATACAATGCTTGAACAGAGATGCCTTTTGTAGTGGGTGAGGAATCACAGAGAAGAAACTTGGATAAAGAGAACTGATTTAGGAAAAACGACCAAGTAAGCCTTCTTTTAGAAAGTGGAATTTTTAAAGAGACAGAAGGAAACTAAAGGAAACTGACAGCACTGAAGCCAATTGCAGATGAGGCAATGATGGTTCTATAAAGGGCAGACCCACAGAGCATGCAAGTCTTGCAAGACCCTATAGAAAATTTGTGCAATAAGTAGCAAGGAATTGCATTTCATCTGTGTAGAAAAAGAAAACAGCACACTGTTCCTGAGAATGCCTCTCGCAGTATCTTTTCCAGAGGCAGCAGTCAATGGGATCAGCACAGGGCAGTCTGGCACAGGTGGTATCTATCAGGTAGTAGGAAGGTTCCACCTTGAAATGTGGCACAAATGCTCACCAAGGGCATGCTCTTTCATCAGAAAGGAATTATTAGGAAATGTTTCAGTAAGACACCTGTTTCCTGTGAGCCATGTCCACAGGGACTGTAATAAGTGCCTTTGGAACACTACTCTTCAGCTTCAGGAAGCTTGTTTTTAAATGCTGATACTGTCAGCTCTGCTTTGAAATTTGGATCAATATGCTAACATGGCCGAGAAAGAAATTCTGTTTGGGATGTTACATAGCAACAGGTTGTATCATTGATCACTGAATGCTTTCTTGGGCAGAAAGCATGACAACCTAAAAAATACATGTTACTAGGAGATACGTGGGTGTGCTTTGGTCTGGCAAGAGCATGACACTGATCTCATGTAGACAGCAGTGAAAAGAAAGAAACATTATAAAATTTATCTATTTCAACATAAAAGGTACTCCTGTATTAACTCTGATTTGTAGGTCTCTATATACACAGAGATTAGTGAATTGCTGTCTGTTGACTGCTCTCTATAGCTGGCTCCAGCATGCAACAGTAATAAAGCAAAATCTGACAGGGAAAAAAAAGTAAAGGAATGTGAATGGAAAACCACAAATTTAAAGAAGACATATTGAGCAGCACATCAATAAGAAGAATGAAGATGACTTTGATTTGTTCATTCAGGCAGTGAAGGAGCCAATAGAAGTTAAAACAAGTAATGAAAAGGAAGTGGAGAAAGAGCAAGTGGAGAACATCTGACGGAAAACATAGACTGAATTGGGGAAGATTATTTAGAGAAAGTAAAGATGTCAGGGGAAAATCTAAATTTATCGGGGCCAGGCACAATTCAAAGGAAGCATTTAGTATGCCTTAGGAACAAAATAATGTATATAGATCATTACGGAGGTGGACAGGGCAAGATTCTAATGACAATGCAGGATAAAACCAGAAAATGTTGGTTAAATGCTTTTCCAAATTTCAGGGGAAAGGGGAGGAAATGAATTCTGATATGAAGGAATATTTCATGACTGTTCATGGAAGTAGTTTGTTTTGTAGATTAATGTTTTGGGGTCAATTCATTTTAACAACAGTTGGAAATTATATGTGCCTAATACTTACTGAGAAGATCTATAGGCAGTGATGCTCATTTCCAGCAAGCTGGAGCACTATGGATATCCCTGGCAATGGGAAGAATGCTATTGTCCACCCAATATCCCAGCAGTATGATGGTGGATACTCTGGAGAGCTATTGCCAATTTAGTTTGAAATCAGCTTAATATAAATTACTGGATACATCTCCTCAGTAACCAAGCTTCAATAGCTAGTTTGATTATATTATTTTGATTTTGTAGAAAATAAAACTTATCAAAGTAACTTTCAGAATAATATTGTAGAAATGGGTAGCATTGTCAAAATGGATAACAGAATGAATGCATCAAAAAGGAAATTGCTCATCCCAGACAGGAGCAAACTTGTGAGTTCATGTGGCCCCCTCAAGTGAGCAGATTGGTCTGCATCCTAGAATGGAGATAGTCCCACTTACAAGAGTCTGCAGCAAGAACTTAGGGAATATGTTTCTTCTGGGTTTGGAACTTGGCTGGAGAATGCACTTACAAGAAGGAGTGGCGGGAAGTATTTCAAGTACTGGTAGATCTTTTAATCTGTCTTTGCTTTCTTGAAGGCTCTTTTGTTTACACAGTAAGTCAGCTGACTTAAAAAAATAGATGTCACACAAGTCTAGTGTGATTCCCATCTGGAAAAAAAACAGGCTACATTTTGTCTTATGCATGTGAACACTCATTGGAGTTCTAGGGAAAAAAAAGTATTCTTAAAAGCTGAGTGGCTTATATAAATAATGGAATAAATTAGAATAGATCTGGGCTGTAAGTTAAGGGACTTCTAAAGCCTGACTCTCCTGATAGTTAAGAACCACTACACAAAAGGGGAACTGGAAGAACTGAGTTCCCTGGCTGGTATTTGACAGCCATGGTCTGGATTATAAATGTAGGACTGGGAAGGCACTGGTCCTTTATTTTCCAACTAATTATTTTCACTTGTTTTATTTTCCAGAGGAAAAAAAAATGTGGTTGAAAAGAGTAACTATGAATACCTTCCATGTTTAAACTTCTTCACAATAGATGCACTTCTGATGTTGTTCTGATTGCAAAAGTCTCCCTATGACTCTCTAGCAAAGAATGAACTAATGGATTAAGACCTGGATAACAATAGACTTCAAAAATAGTTATCAAAGGAAATAATCATGAAACAGCTGTGTTTTCAGAGGTACTCTGCAAGAGGCCTGATGGCATTAGACATTTCCAATAATGATCTAAAAAGCATAAAATCATTGCTGATTTGCAGATGGAGTTTGTCAATGCTAGGAGGACCAGTACAAATACCAATTAAGTCAAAGGAAAAAGCCTAAAGAAGCCAAGAGTGGTTGGAAAGATAAAGAGCAAATAAAAGGCTTTAAGCCAAGCTTGTAAAAGCACAGCTGATGTGACTTTGTGAGGAAAATTTGACATTCAAACACTGAATAGACCAGAAAGATTTCCAAACAATGTTGTTCAGAAAAAAATATGTAGAGGTATGTGTATGTCTACAAATACATATATATGTGTCTGGGACAGCCATAACTCAGAGGTTTTGGGTTCTTTATTACCATGGAGGGAGAAGGTTGTCCTCTAGTCAATGTTATTGTGACTACTGCAATCTGTTTGCCCCTTGACTTGTAATTACCAGAAACATATAGAAAACCCTTGAGGAATTTATAGAGGAGAAAGAATAAATTTAAGAGTCTGAACAATTGAAAAGCAAAGGGTTACAGAAGTTATAATAATTTATAATCTTTTTGGTTTTACCAAAGTTGCATAACTGTCATAGTGTGGTGCGAAAGTATCATGCTTAGTTACATTCCTTCTTGTCCTAAAACATTTTTCCACCTGTGAGTTTGAGAGCAGATGGGAAATGAAACTTTTGGGTTAATACCCTCTGGGTAGGCATTTTATACCTTCTTAGTAGGCCAATGCCCAGTAACAGTGTTCCACAGAGCTGGATGTGCTTGGAAGTGTGTTGAGACAGGAGCCGAGTTCTCAGCTTAGAAATCATCTGTTCAAGGTGGTTAAAGACAGAAGTGTTTAGGCTGAACTTTGGGATGAAGTAGGTGGTACTGAAATTACTTTGGAGAGCCAAAGTAATTAGCCTTACTAATCATAAGGTATTAGTTTTGCTTGAGACTGATCAAATTTAAATTGTAAAATTTTAGGTCATGCTCACAAGAGAAGCGCTCCAGTTGGTTTTCTGAAAGCTGAGTTAGATGGAGAATACTTACAAAACTCTACTATTATTTTGTCATCTAGGTGTGAGAACTGGCTTTAAGTTTCAACTCACTGGAAGCCTCCCTCTCCTGAGCAGAGCTGAAGGTTTATGGCAGGCATTTCCATTGGTGTCTCTTTGTCATAGAGCTGTTGCCAGAATGCTCACAGAGAACAGCAGAGCCTCAGGGTGCACTTCTACAGCTGGTGTCATTTGATATAAATCTTGCTGCTGAAAGAGAAATGGCACCTGTCCTTGTCTCTAGCCTTGTTCTTTGTATTCTGTGATAACTTCCAGCTTGTCTAACTTGAAAGTCAACACTGGCCCAAGCAAGAGAACAGAAGGAGGGTAAGGGTAAAAGTCACTTTCAGGAAAGTTATTGGGAGGTGCAGGAGGAAAATCTTCACTGCAACGCAAGGAGAGACACAAAACAAGCCCTGTGCTCTGAAACACTGCATTAGAAGTACAAATTAAGAAATTAGTTAAGGGGAAAAGTGTGAGAGACCAGATGGAAGAGAACAGAGTCAGCTAAGTGTACAGTGAGCAAATTCATTTGCTCACATGATCTCATGCATTCGCTGCCCCCAAATGTGGAAGATGCTGCAAAGATGTGTTTCCCAGCCTGCTCTTTAGGCTCCTCGTCCCTCTGTCCCTAGTGCTGCACTGGCTGTTCACACTCAAGGGTGATGCAGGCAGTGTAATGGTCAGTGCTGTCACTGTTCTGTTGCTGCTCTAGCAATGCCACAACTCTGCCTATTGTGGTTCTTGTCTGAAGCCTTTGGGGCCCGTATTTATCCATTCCAGCTTGGGAAGAGTTTTCAGTGAGGATCTGCAGAGCCACTTCACTGTCTTCCTTCACATTGCCTTTCAAATTCCCTTTGTGCTGTCAACACAGGGATTAAGTTTCTAGTATGAGACATGCATCCATCAGTCTGACCTCTGCTGTTCTATGCTCCCTTGTGATCTTCACCCAGCTGAATGCTGCATCTCCTCTGACCAAAAAGTAACCCTTACAGGGTAACTGACTGATTTACAGGCTGGGACTTGCACCTTTGAGCAAACATTTTTCTGTTGCTTAAGTAGAGGTTAAAGGCTCTTAGTTTGACTTGTATTCTCCCCTTTGTTTCTGATCCTCCTGGGAATCTGATCATAAATCATGGTAAATGCCAGAGTATTTTTGATGGAGAGGCTGCAAAGAAAATGGACCTATATTTACAAAGGAATGCGATTTATTTTGTTTTTTCATTAACTGCAACCTCTCAGCCAAAGCTCAAATCATCTCCGGCCTTTGAGCTCTGTGTGCTGACTGGAAAAGGTGAGTCAGCAGCTCAGGACTCAGAAACCACTTCAGCCTCTCAGCTGGTTCCCAGCACTGTCACAATCTGCTTGTAGGGCTCCCGAGACAGACAGCAGAGGCTGGCTCAGCTGCTGTGGTTTCTAACGTTCACCACAAGTCACACTGCAGCTGGGGGCAGGGGAGGCAGTAGCATCTCTACCTTCCTACCTGGGCTTAGCAGAAGGATACACTCCTCCAAAAGTGAGGGCTGGAGGGAATTTGGAGTCCCTTCAGTACAGCTAATGGATGGAAACATCCAGAGTGCGTGACAGAGCCTAGGGAGCACACATGTGGTGGGAGGAAAGGTGGAGCTGCTTTGTGGAGGGTGGGTTTGGTGATGGGGACAGGTAACAGAGTGGGATTTGTTCCTCTGCTGAAAACTGTCCCTCCCTGCTCTTTGCCAGAATGGGAGTGGGCAGCTCCTGCCAGGGAGAACATCTGCTCTTTGCCACAATCAGTCCCTAGCTGCTGGCTCCAGATTCTTTTGGGAAATGCACTGGAAATCTGCAATTTTGTCTTGAATTGAATGTGCCAAATAAGTTGATCTAAAGATTCTATATATTTAGTCTCACTTCACTGAAATAATATAGGAAGCTTACTGCTTGTCGGCTTTGTTTGAGACTGCAGTAAACACGAACATAGAAGCCAAAAAGAACTTTATTCTGGTAAATCTAGTGGTCAGGCTCTTGTTTATAATATTTAGAAATACTGCTGTGACCAAAAGCATGAGAGCCATATGGAAAAGAAGAAAAGAATGTTCCAGCAGGCTCTTTAGAATTTATTCTGTCATTAACTCAGGAGAATTAGCATTGTCTTTGAAGGGTGGAACAATGACATAAGACAGAGGTAGGATAGTCCCTTTTTGTGGCTGAACAAACAGAGCTGTTAACCAAACTGTGAAACAAATCCCCTGCACTTCATCTTAAAAATAGTGGTTTACAATAGAACCTGGCCTCATGCTGTGAACTCCTTGTCAAAGACAGTAATTTCTCAGTTGCTTTTTAGGTTAGAAAGCCTGTCTCAGGTATAGAGACTAGTAGTTCTCTACCAATTTAAGAATCTTCAGTCTTGTGGCCACTTGGCATCTAAGAATGTTAACTGGATCCATAGGCCTTGCTGGGAATAAATGTCCTTCTGTAAATAGGGATTTGGAGGACTTCTTTTGCCTCTCTATTTCTCAGGAGACCGTAACCATAAATTTACACATCTCAGGAATGTTTGGTGTGGTGTAGCAGTTAGTCTTTAGTTTATTGGCATATTTATAATGTAGTAATGAATTCTTTTAACTCTGCTGGTTTCTCCTTCCTCCATCACTGAATTTAGTCTGCAGGAAGGAGACATGGAGAATGTCTTCATTCCTCCATGGGACTCTGATGCCTATGTTTCTCTTTTCCAGCACGTTTCTTCTAACCCAAATTACATTTTCAAATTTCATTCCCTGTGTTTAAGGTTGTAGCAGAACTGCATGGAAATTGTAGCATGAGTCATGTGAGTACTTTACTGGACCATTAATCTCCAAATTGTTGTTAGTCTTGCAGAACATCAGAGAATATATCAAAATGATGGAAGATGAATTTAGGAGTAACTGTAGCCAAAGTGTGCTGCTCTTTCCCTGGACCTTGGGAATTCTGCCTCTCTGCAGGAGGGAGTGTGCTGCAACCCCTGGTCCATGAGAGCTACCCAGACAAGAGGATGAGGTGGTCCACAGGGCATAGCATTGGGATGTCTGCTGCTCTCTTACGCTTTTTCATCAACTGTGAGAATAAGGCTAATGGTGCCGACCTCTGTAAACTCCCTGGCAATGTATGGGTGAAAAGCACTGTGTCAAATTTAAGTGTTATGTGTTGTTATTAGGAAGAGGCTGACAAAATATGATGGGGCCTCCAGCATTACCTGTTTTGTTTCCCGTATTACCCATTACCTATTAGTTTCCCATACGATGTGGGCAGACAGCACTGCTGAGAGCTGGAGTCAGCTGTGAAAACCACAGAGTCAAGGGGAGCCTGGCAATATTGGGAAAGTAGTGAGAGAGTCCTGGCCTTGCTTGGCATCTATGTGCTAGGAGAAGGCTGGACACATAGGAATGTGATGTAAGAAAATGTGAGTGCAAAAAGCCTCCGTGTGGGTGCTGTGGTTCTGCTCCAGGATAACTGCAGCTGTCCTGTCTCACAGGAGCTTTATGGGAGAAGCTGAGCCTGGCAAGCCTGGCTATAGGAACAGTACCAGGTCTTGGCTACACTGGTGGCAATGGTCTCACCCTGTACTGTCACAGGGAGCTGCTCAGCAGGTGACAGGCTGAAAACAGCTCCAGCTCTAACACTGTCAGTGAGATCTTATTGTAAACTATTTAAAATCCTCTGTGGTGAGTCTGGTAATGACACCCAGGGACAAGCTTCATTGTTGCTCTCCAGGACTTCAGCATCCTCTAATTTCCCAAAGACTGCTACAGCTGCTATGCTCATGAGTGCTGTGCCACCAGCTCCGAGCAGGAGACCTGGGTACATCTGAGCAGCAGAGCTGCATGGTTACCACAGCTGCCCTAAAAACTACTTCCTTTGCTGGTGTCATAACCTAACCAAACCAAGGAGACCTTTCCCCAGCTGCAATGATGGCCTGTGAAAACACACCATGCATAAGGTAGGCATGCAGCTGGAGGAGCAGAAACACTACAGCAGGCCTGGAGGAAATGTGAATGGAAATGTCTGTGAGAGAGAGAGAGAGAGAGAGAAGCAACAGACGAAGGGGTAAAAGAATGGTCTGTATTGATAACCAAGGATGTAACTGACTGCACTAAAATTGGATAAGTGCTGAAAAATATATTTGCAACAAGTCTGGCTGCCTGTGCCCTGATAAGCCTCACATGGATGGCTTGTCAGGAAAAGGCCTGGGTGCTGATAAAGGCACTGTGCAGACGAGTCCTTGGGGAACAAAACTCAAAATAACAGACGGATCACAGTAAACTCACAGCACATCCTCTGTATATGTTGTCCTTCTCCTCTCTCAGCAAGCAGACAGACAATGGGAGCTAAGGTACCCAAAATGAGGAGGGAAAAAGGCACTGAGCAGCCACCCGTTCTAGATAAAAGAGATTTCCAGGCAAAAGGATCACCCTGTGGTAACCATTAACTCCTGAAGTTGGCAAAAAACCTGCTCAAGAATTTGTAGCTTGTCACTGAAGAGGAACCCAAGAGGTGCAGTGAGGATTTGGCATTTGGCACGCTTGGTTTCATCTCACACAGGATCCTGCTGGAGTACCTCGGCGAGCTTGGTGCCTGTGAGTATGGGGGGAGTGAGCGTGGGTGACAAAATGGGACCAAAACCATTTTTCAAAACGAACATCGTCTTCCTGTTTCGTAAGGTCATGCGCTGTTGCTGTGGTAATTTGCTGTATCATAGCTACATTAAAAACTTCTCCATTCTTAAACAAAGCTTTCACACCTTTTTTGCATTTATGACTGGTAAGACCATCAGAGTTTAAGAAGATTTTGTTTTGGTGTGATCAGTGTAGCAAAAATATAATTAGGCCTAGGTTGAGCTGTAAGAGGCTCTAAGGGCTGAAAAGTACTGGATAAAAATATCAGACAAAACAGGAGGGCAAGGAAAGTTCTCAGATGCTTTCAATGATGGCAAGTGCAAAACTGAAACTACTCCCAAGCACTTTGACTTCACCATTCCCACCCTAAGTAAGTTGACTTCCCACATGCGTGTAAAGGACGAGCAGGTCACGGCCCAGGAAGAGACCTACTGCTGACAGCCATCTGAATAAGACTGCTGTGGCAGCCCAGCCAGTTTATAAATGGATTTAAGGCTCCTCTTCTCTGAGGAGGCAGCCCCAAAGAGTTACTGTCCAGCTCCTGTTTCTCCTTCAGCTGCTAGCCTTCATTTCTGTATTTCACATCTCTTTAAGTGAGCCCTATCTTTTTGGGATGAAATCCTGCTTTCAATTAGTGCTGTTGGCCCTATGAGCATCTGAAGTTTGACATTTTTTTCTCTTGTTTGTCTTTTTCTGAGTTTAATTGTTTCCTGTATAATATGGTGGTTTCCATAGATACCTTGGACATAATTTATCTCTCCTTCCTGGACATAGAGTTCCTCCCTGTGAAATACACAACAATTTGCCATATCTGCTTGAGGCCTTGGTTTCTTCATCCACATCACTGCTATACTGAGCATTTTAACACTGTTTTAATATGTCATCTTGATAGGTTGCCTTGTTCTCTTTACATAGCTTTCAGTCCACATGATGGAACTCTTGTCCAGTCAGTTTTAAATTAAAAAATGGTACATTGCATGTCTATTTTAGGATTTTGTGCTGATAATTGTTGGAAACTTTAGCTCAGCTTTTCTCTGCTATGGGTAACTGTTAAACAGAACAGTATTTTGTTATTTTTGTTTCCCACCCACCCCCC
>VXBQ01006096.1:86499-111747 GCA_013400175.1 Phainopepla nitens | reverse complement strand
CCCCCTCCCCCCCGCCCTTGAGAAATGTTATCAAAGAACAAAGTCTGGCAAAGTATTCAGGATTGGTAAGCTCCTAAATGAGAGCTGAGATAGCAATGACGTTGTTCTTTCAGACAGATCTAGCGTGACTTTTCTCTCTTTATCCTGTCTCCACCTTGTCCCGGAGGAAAGCATTTGTCCTGGATTGCAGAGGTACATGCGAATGTGAGGCACTGCTTGGTATTTCATGGTAAGAAATTAGAGCACTATCAGTCTCCCCAAATCCTAACAGAAAAAAAGAAAAATCTAGACATGGTGTAAGTTAGTGCTTTCTTGGTGTATTTTGCTCTTATCAGGCTATTCAATGCACAAGTGGGGCTGCTCTGCTGATTCAGCGTCACAAGAAATGATGCCAGGGCAGCTCCAGGCCACACTTAAGGAATTACAAAGGAGACCATTAGAGTCACAAGTTTTCTCTTTAGCTGATTTATAAATGGATTTGTTTTCTTTCTTGCTCATTTGTCCCAGAGCTGTTAATAAATAACCGTTTCAATGTCCCTGCTCCTGCAGGAGATATGAGGAAAATGTGTGCTCCTGTGAACTTGCTGCAAACTCTGCAGCTGGGCTGGAGGTCCTGTGGCTGGGAGGTTGGGTCTGCCTTGAGCTTGGTACCTCCCATCCCAAGCCAGAGGGAGAATGGTGCTTAAAGAGGCTGGGAAACACAGTGGCTCCAGGGAAGCAGCAGATCTGTAGCTCCTTTTAGCATGGGCCCAGGTTTCTGGACAGAAGTGTGGGCTGCTGTGACTGTCCCCCTGTACCCATGCTGCCTTATCCAAAACATTTCAAGTTTGTATTTTGAAATATTTGAGGCAAGAGTAGTGGGGAGAGGGAAGATTAATGGAGACACACAAATTGAAGGCCAAAGTATAGCTTCATTATAAATGGGTTTCTTTTCCTGAGCCTAATTTTTCTCTCAGGATTCACTGCACATCCCAGTAATAAGTAATCTGAACTTTAGAGATTAATAGCATCCTGTGCCAGGCCATTCATCCAGCAAAACTCCTTTGCTGTTTTGTTACGTGTCAGCATGAGGCTCCAGCCTTTTCAAAGTGCTCCTCTGACTGTGAAAATTTAGATTCATATTTACCTTATTACCTTTGTAACTTGCAAGAAATATTTCTTCTCTAAAGCTCAGGAACTTTGTCAAGGCCTGTGTCCTGCAATAGCCTTTGATCCCATGTTTCATACCATTGGTTGTCGCTAAAAATACCACAGGGTAATTTGTTTCCTGCTATTTGAAATGGAAACTGTAGTAGCAAGAGGAACAGAGAATTATATTCATGCCAAATATCATGAGCTGAATTCTCCTCATGGTTTGTGGGAATCCTAGTTATTAAAGCTGACCTCTGAGAAATCAGTATATTTTTCCACAAGTCCTAGATAGTGAATGTGCTCCTCAGCAAGAAAAAGAAACTATTCCAGCTGCTCCTTGTCCTGTGATCTGCAATGAGGAATGGAGATCGAAATGCTGACCACTGGAGGTAAAGGGGTGAGTTGGGGAGAGTTTAAGCAGAGTGCTGTCTTCTTTTATGCATGCAGCCCTAACCCTGGCCTGCTGAAAGAAGGCAGCAGGGCTGATGCCCTGCCTGAATAGCGAGGGGTCTTTGCTTCATCTGCTAGGATTAGTTGCAAAGGGAAGATGCCTCCAGTGTTCTCTGCTGCAAATGGATGCTATGCATGTTAAGGGAGGAAAATCTCACTGGGTACCTTATAGGACTGAGAAAGGCTCATCTAAGACAGCAAATAGACATGCTGGAAATCACAGTATTAAGGGGTGGCACAGCGTGGGTATAGGCAAAGTCCCAGGCGCAGTTAGGCACTGCAGCTTATGCGCTCCCGTGTGGGACTGCTGTGGCATGGGCACCACCCCCCAGGGGCCTTGCCAGTGGCTCTGCTGATGCTGCAGCAGCTGGGAACAGTGTTCGTGTGTCTGTGATCGGTCTCCAATGGTTTTTGGTCCTGAATGGGAAGTGAAACTTCAGGAGAAAAGCCGGTTGTTTTTCTGTGCAGAACTCGTCGGGCAGCAGAGGCAGTGGCTCCACGTGCTGACGTGTGGCACTTTGGGCAGCTGTGCTGTTTATTTTGGAAAGCAGAGAAGTGAGCCCCTGAAAGCGGTATTGTTATTCAACACACAAGGTGACCCCAGGAATTTACAGTTCAGAGAAAAACATCCTTGAGGTGTGGTGAGAGGCTTGGTGGCCTCAGCCCCTTCAAGGCAGGAAAGGTTGTCAGTGGAGAGGGCATACAGGAAAACTGGTGATGGCTGGGGTTGAATTTTGACACCACTGGGAGTCAAAGCGTGCTGGGTACGTTTGGATCTCTTTCCTCTGCAGTCATTCCTCATCAGAACCTCCTGTGGGGCGTTGCAGCATTCACAAAGCTCAGGACTTTTTGTTCTCCAGGAAGTTTGAACTTGCTGGCCCAACGTGGGTGTTGAAGGGGGGAGTGGTTGTTCTGGAGGCTGTTTCCTCTCTTTTTTTCATGGTAACTTGTACATCCCCCTCATGTGTGGGTGGTTGATGGGACACAGGAAAGGGTGGGCCGTACTGGGTTGGTGATGTGACTCACACATCACCCATCTTCCAGTGTAAGCAGTGGTCCTGCTGTCTTCAGTAGCAACAATAATTAAATAACTGTAAACAATAGCTGCCTGGGGCTGAACTGGGAGCAAGAGACCAAAGCATCTGAAGGTAAGTGCCCGTCACCAGCCAGGATGCTGGAGACAGAGAAGGGCATGGCTCTCCACATAGGGACAAGAAAAGCTGATATGATGGTGGATTTTAGTGAAAGACAAGGCAATTTCTCAGAACTGAGGGTGACCATCTCGCAATTTGCAATGCATTACTTCCAGCTCAAGAGAAATGTATGTTGACCCCAGTCGCAAGAGAAAAAGAGCAATTTCCATGAATCTCAAATTATTATAAAAGTAATGCACACTTATTCTGTGTCAGCAATGTCTAGTAGCAGAGTATTTAAAATCTGGAGTTAGGAATGCTAATAAGAAGCAGCCCATTCTCATTTCAGTCCACAAAAGCCATAATCCAACTGTTGAAAGTTATATTAATTTGAAAATAATAAAATCTCTTAAAGATGCATATTCAGAGGCAAAAGAGGAAGACGAAACAAATTTTAATTTTTTTCTTTTTAAAATTGTTTCTTTAAATTTTAGTGCAAATTTCAAGTTGGGAAGTTGAAAGATGGCCAAAAGAAGCAGGAAAAAATCATGGCCAGAGAGTTAAGAAGAGAAGGAAGAATGTAGGGATCTTGAGCACAAGTGGAAGCCTGGCAGTACCCTTGGGCCATTGCAAGTCTGTATTCAAACTGTCAATAATGACAAAGCTGAAACGTGTCAGTGCTTGATGCATCTTTTCTTTTTTCCCCCAAAAAAAGACAAACAAATGCCTTTACATCATGTGATAGTCGACCATGTTCAAGCAATATTTTAGCTGGTAAGCTGAGGAGGAGGGGAAGCCCCCTTGTTCTCACTGGATATTTTCTGATGAAATTTTAAGCCTTGTGGGTAATGGCAATAAATCTTCTTTTAAAGTTAAAATATAGCTTTGATGGCTAGTAGCAAACTAATACCAGAGGTTTCCTGACAGGAAACCAACGTAACTGATAACAGTTTTCTCTTCTGATTTGAAAAACCTGTTTGATATGAGAATTAAAGAAATGAGTATGAGTACAAGTAGGATGCAGGCTTAGAAGTCCAGTAAACAGCATATAAATGTGAAAAACAACTATCTAAAAGTCATTGTGCCAGCAGCATCCCGCCACTTGCTGGTTGTATTTAAGAATATTGAGTATCTGGGTCTGACTGCTGCGATGTAAGCCAGAAAAATATCTTCCTGCAGAGAGATTGTTTAATAAGCAGGCATTGGGAAGACTTGGTGGGGCCAGTGCATAACATCAGGGAGATGGGCTGTGAGGCCAAGGTGGGAGGGGGTGTGAGTGCCTTGCAGAGGGCCGGGGAGGCTGAGCACCATCCCCAGATCTGCGCTGTGGGAAGGTCTCTGACAGGGGAAGCTGCTTTGTGCCCAGTGAAGGGGCACTTGTTGGTGTGGCAGTCAGGGCCACTGGGGCTCGTGGCCAGAGCCCCTGGGCATCACCTCTCCAGCAGTAACTGCGCTGCAGGGCCGCGGGGCTGCCTGAGCACAAAGCCCCTCTGTGCTGCGGGCAACTGTGGAGGGGAGAGCAGGGCCTGTGTGCTGCCTGCTCCTTTGTGTGCATCTCTTGCTACTATTGCTCAGCTTTTGCTGCCTCCAGCCCCCAGCAGCTCTCCAGGATTTCCACGTGCTTTTCTTTATTTCAGGAAAAGAGGGCTCATTCAGTGTGTCTTGTGCAATTTCCCAGGGCTGTATCCCAGCCACAACACCAAAAGCAGCAAAAGGATGAGGTACTCCCCCACCAAGTGCATTCATGGATAGCATACAGCAGACTGGTGGCCGTGGCTGAGTTATGTCTGAACGAAACCTGGAGCTTTGTTGGGCACGGGAGGGAGCACCTTTGCACAACTGCATCTGTATCCCACAGGGAGAGCACATGCACTGCTTTGGCTTTGCTGACAGCGTAGCTCATGAGTGCATTGTCCCCTTTTTGCTGACTCCCCTCCTTCTGAACCAAGGAAACGGAACTGGGAGAAAATCCAGGAGCCACCCTCATCCTGAGGCAGGATTGGCTACACCAGCGCTGGCAGACAGAAATGTCATTTGTCTGAAGACAACTAATGAGCCTTCTTTACTCTTCTTTTTTGCAAACTTAACAATTCAATTCCGTCAATCTTTCCTCATAGGTCAAGCTTTTAGGCTTCTGATCTTTCTTGTTCTCTTCTGGAGTTTTTCCAAGTGGTCTACATCTTTCCTGAAAGGCACTGTCCAAAACTGGTCATAGAACTTCACATGATGATTTACCAGCTTTAGATGGAGGGAAAGATTACTATAAACTGCTATAGCTACAATAATATTTTCTCTGGAAAAGCTACTTAACAGATTGCTCACCATGCTGTCTTTGGGTGATGGCTCTTACCTAAATGTCATATTTGCTTTTTGTTCTTAAGTGAGTTAGATGTTTTCACCGGGGTCTCACCTATTTGCCAAATTTATTTTCAGTTCCAGTCCTATGTGTCAGTGTGCTTTGCTCCCAGTTTGGTGTTATCTCAGATACAGACACACTCTTTACTTCCAGCTCACTAATGCACAAGTATGTGTGCACATGGGACAGTTCAAGCTGCCAAGCTGTATAGCCTAAATTCACAGGAGTCTGTGGGTTTTCAGACATGTAGGGATGCATGAGTTCAGTATCAAATGTCTCCGGAAGACAGCATCCAAAAAACCCATTATACTGTTTGGATTATCAGTTTCACTGACACTTCAATGTTTGTACTTCAGCACTTAAAGTATTTCATCTGGAAAAATATAACCCAGTAAATGTATATTTATTATTCTACATAGCACTACAAGGAGGGGCAGAGATCACACCAGTATCTGGGCCACAGTCTCTGCTATATCAATAACTAAAATCTGGAGCAGAATCTCTCACACTGTTCCATGTAACAATTCTAAAAAGTGATGTAAAATCCTGATCTGGAGTTTGAAGTCTAATTTCAACATGCGGAGTGTCTTGTCCTGATATTTTGAAATAAAGCCCCTTAAACCAAAGCCATTGACTTACTGTATATGTGCTTGTATGTAAGTAAGACAAACTTGAGCCTCTTGACAAGAAAAGACTTTTCAAATATGCTGTCCTGAAACAGGTGGTTTATATTATTTTGCAGCAAAGTCTTCCTAGGTAACTTGGATACAAGCATGTTTAAATGAAAAAGGCAGATGAAGAATGTGTAAGAAGTCAGTTGGGGACAGGGAAAATTTCATAAAAGGGTTGATAAATTAAGCTGATGCCTAGAAAGGCTGACCTGGAACAGAGACTAGACAGAGCAAAAATGAATAAAATAGAAATTTATTGAAAGGCTTTAAAAGGATACACCTTGGGCAGCACAAGAGCACAGCCAGAGCTATACTCAGGTCAAATCTAAGATGGATCCCAGTCACGAGTTTTCACGCTTTGGTAAGTTTTGGTTCATCTACATATTGGGTTCAATTTTCCAATTATAGCTCCAGGTCATGAAGTTTCAACTCCCTGGCTTGCCCCCTTCTCTTCACTGTTATTTATGTTTTTTGGGTAACAGCTGTCCTTGATTCTCTAGTTGAGAAGGGATTGTTTTGTCTAACTACCCTGTGATGAGAACTTACAAACACCTAATATGAAGTTCCATAGTTACACACCAGGCAGCAGAGAATCTAAAAAATATAAAAGCTAAAACCCCAGGCATCAAAGCAGTGTGGCTCTTCTGAGTGTTTATGCACTCAGATTTTTGGTTGTGGTGAGTCTGAAGACAGGAGTGCCTTTTGAGTAATGTGCATCAAACCCTGAACCCCTCATGTTCAGCAACCTCACAGAGTAATCGGTGAGGTAATTTCAGTCAATTCAGCCTGGAAAACTTCATGACTACTGAAATCTCATTTTCACTCACCAGGAGGATGATGTGTGTGTCTCCTCTCATATTTGAACAGCAGCACTGACTGCTCCCCTGCCCTCTCCCTATCATCACTGCCAGCAGAACTCCACAGACAAGAACTCCTGCAGTTAGAAAATGTGCACAGACTGCATTGCCAGAGCCCCTCTCTCCTGGGTGGGTTTGCTGAGTTTGCATGAGAGGTTCTGGGTCGACTTAGCATGGTCTGTATTGGTGAATGACAATGTTTCTGAGGTAGTACAAGTCCCCACCTCACTTCATTTAGGCTGAGACTGTATCATCTCCTGTGGAATGGGTTCACTGCTGTGCAAGGCCAGTCTCCTTGCAGCTCTGGTCAGAATGCTCAAGAAAAATATAAGCAAGTAATTCTGCATGCAGAGAAGTGATGCTGGACTCTTCAAGTAGACAGAAAAGCCTAGAAAAGACAAAAATCCAGAAAGGATCATTCCTTAGAAATTGACCAAGAGAATAAATTCCTGCAGGACTGAGAACTGCAGACATTGTGAGCTAGAAGTGGAAGACAGGCAGAGGGAACAGACTGACAATAAATAAATTAAGATTGAAAATGGGAACATTTCTGACCATACAGAGGAGTGCTGAGAGTATAAAGGTGTTGGTGGGAACTGTCTCTGTCAGTGTGGCACTTGTGCAGTGGAAGAGGGATGGCCTTGCAGTACAACCTCTTGTGATCCCTTCTGTAACAGACTGAGCATGAAATCCCAGTGAAAGATCAAACAACAGTTTATCTGTTGTGCTGAGCCAGAGCTTAAAAAAAAAAACCCTGTATTTATTAGAGATGATGGGTCACAGTGAGATTGTCTCCAAGCATGGCTTTGGTCTATGCACAGCATCTTTTCTTTTCTGCTTGACATTCCTAATGTCCCTCCTTAAACAAGCCTTAGTCTCTGCTTATTGAATGTCTAAAAGCAGCTAGTTGCCTGATTCCTTTTAATTTTTGTTACTAAGTCTTGTTTGGTGAGAAGGGAGTTGAGAGAGGGCAGCCTTGGCCATGAGTGACATCTTCTGGCACACGAAGGTGCCAGTGACTTGGTGTAGTTTGGCTGGAGGGGCCACTTCCTATTTGTCTTGAGCTCTGGAAGACACAAGAGTCAAATTTGCTTCCTTGCCTCCCACACTGGTGTGGTACTTCCTGGTTATTCACTAAGAGCAACAGGGTTTCCACAGCAAAATTGCTGCTATCTGGAGTAACTGACAACATCCTCCTGGTTCTCTGTCTTGGAGACAGAAAGGATGTTAGATCTGTTTCTGTTTTGGGCCATCACTGGATGGAACCAGTGGTAGCCCCTACAAAAAAAAGCAAAGAGACCAAAATTGGGAATAGACAGAGATGCCTGAGCAGCTGGGCTGTGCTCCAGCATCTGGAGAGTGCTCAGTGCCTGTGCAGCCGGGCAGGGCTCCAGAATCAAGCAGCTCTGAGCTCTGAGAGGAGAAAAGCAGCATCACTTCTATGCCTACTTATGGCCCTACAGGATGTGTTAGTCACTGCACACAGTGGGCAGCACGAGAGAAAGAGTAGAGATCTGTCTCTACTTGGATTCTGACTGGGCACAGGGACAGAAGATCGTGTCTGCTTAATCTCTAGCTGAGGAAAACTGCTAGTGGAAGGAAAACCCTGGGGCCTGGCAATCAGTCACGTACTGCTCCACTTGGTGGACGCTGGGGAGTGTTTGCATGGCATTCAGCAATGTGAATGTGAAATTCAATGGAGCCAGAAGAAGCTGGAATAACTTAATTATTTAGCCCCTGCAGAATTTGCAATTACACCTAGAGCTGATGGAGGTAACCAAGTGCATAGAAAAGGGAACTTACTGAAATACCTCACCTTTCTGAACAAACAGCAAGTGAATTTTAACTACATTGAATTATTTAGATAAATTTGCAGTGTTGTTTTTTGGTTTGGTTTTTGTTTGGATTTTTTAAAATAAGTTTGTCTTTTTTAAACAAGTCTGTCAAGTATTCAAATCTGTACACTTTGAGTGCTCTTTGGAAGGTTATTACTTTGTTACACTATCTTCTGGATTATGCTTATCACCTTGTACCTTTTCTTGTATGAAACATTTCAATAAAGTGCTTCTTGGTAGCATTAGAGTTCACAGAGGTGGATGGTCTGGTTGGGATACAGCAGTGAAGTCACCTATCTACAAAGCCCAGAGTCCTGAAAAGTGCTCATGTTACTGAACTAAAATTCAGGCACAAGTCATATTCAAGGTTAAGAAAATAATGTGCCTGGGCAAAAAAAATTACTTATCTCAGGCAACAGGTGGGATGCAGACAATTATCATTATGCCTCTGCCTTCAGACAAGGGATTTCTAGCTCATAAGTGGGATGGTCCATTACAGCGAGAACAGTGTTCCTGCTTTGCTGCCAATGCTGGCACTTTCAGAGTGTGGCTGCTGAAAAGACACAGCAGTCTGATGATACTCATCAGAACAGGAAATCTGAAAATCTTAGAATTTGTGCCAAGTCACACACCTTCATTCCTATGACAGTGAACACATAACAAATTCTTTCATGGTTGCCTCTAGGCAAGATCTCAGAGTAAGGGTGGCAATAATTATGTGGATATCCTATGCAACTGTCAGCAGCAGTTTCAGTTTTCAGGCCCGTTAACTTCATATCTATACTGTGCAGCTAATTTTACATTATAGCATCTGCTTTAATTCATTTTTCTAGGGTTAAAATAATTTTTTTTCAATAGACATGCCCAGTGCTATCATAACCTGAGCCAACTGCTCTCTCCAATAAGAAGGAAGGTCTCCCAGCCATCATCCTCTGCTGTTTCTAATCACTTCAAGCCCTGAGTTCTGGGCGTTTTTTAATAGAGTTGGATAAAATACATTCTTACTTCCTACTGTCTGGTATGTGCACTAGACTGTTTTTTTTAAGCTGCATTCTTGGAGATATTGGCAAGCATGCTGATCCTCTAACAAGCACTTACAAAGTGCAAGCGTTACAAAATTCCAAATTTCACAGTTAACCTTGGCAGATTTACACATGAGAGGGAACACAGAGCTCCAGGTCAGTGCTACATTCCCAGTGGGCCTGTCTGCAGCATCTCCAAAGTGAGCTCTCCTGGCACTTTTGGGCTCCATTTTCTCTAAGAAGGATAGAAGCTGTTACTTGCCTATAGTTAGAGATTTCCAGAGGTATGTTGCTTCTTTTCACTTGGCCTAACTTCTGAGAATTACTTGAGGACTTAGGGTCCTTTGTAAGGTCAGGTAACAGTATATTGTTCTGGAACCTGAGACCACATCTCACATAAAACCAGAGCAGTTAGAAGCTAACTCTGTTCAGAACTTGAATGCTTTTCATATTTGCATGCATGATATGTAGTGCCAGGATGGATTTGGAGCATTGATCTGGGTCTGGAGGTCTGGAGACAAGTTCTGGCATGCAGATACAGAGCAGGCTCAGTCACCTTCTCAGACGATAGTTGATGTGGATGTCTGCACTGAGGTATTGCCATCCTGTATTGTACTTCTAAACATGACCTGTAATGTACTTCTAAACATCTCCTGGAGTATTTGTGTAGAAGGAGAAGAGAAACTATTTCCCATGTGAGTCAGATGATCAGCGCTTTTGAGTATGGAGCATCACTGTTGCTGGAAATGGATTTCATGTCATAGTGGGAGCACATATGTCCCCTGGAGCTATTTGTTTGTTGTAAGTGTTGAATTTACATCAAAGTTATTAATCTGGAAAGTACTCTGATACCCTTTCTAGAGCTCCATGTAAGATGGTATTTTATTAAACAGTTGTGAAACTGGCCAGGTCTAGGTTGTGAAATGAGGTTTTGACTGTGGGATGCATGAAGGATTACTCAAAGCAGAAAAATGTGAAAGACAGCATCATGCTAGCCACTAACAAGTGCAAATATATGTATATTGATTCAGAAAGCTCAAATGACATATTGGTTGGGAATTATTTTCATCAGCCATAAGTGGCCTTTTTTACAGAATTCTATTGCTAACCATGTATATTAAACCACAAAAACCTTAATTTGTTAGATAGGTTATCCCAAATATGCATGTAACATTTAAGGAATTAAAGTGGTACAAGATCTGCAAAGTATGTAATTTATAACCATACTGTGCCAATTCTGCAAACACAGGCCATTCATAACCTGGTGGGCAAAGGCAAATACTTCATAGGGAAAAGGGACTATAGGGACATGCCAAAAGACATGCCTTTGGGTTGTGAGGAAAGATGGGCTACTAGGATAATAACATCCTTTTTCTACTCTAGTCACAGGTACCAAACCAAAGATGTTCTCAACAAGAACGATTCTACTCATCCTGGGATTCCTCTCTACTTTGGCCGTAATTGCTTTAATTGCTGTAGCAGTGACCCAAAACCAGACACTTCCGAAGAATATTAAGGTATTACAAGCTGGTACTCTTAGAGGAAAACAGGCAGGGGGGTTAGGTGTCCATAGTGCTCACAGACATATCCCTGCCCTTGCTGGCTCTGGCTAACCTTTTTTTCTGGCTCCATGCACCTCAACAACTCTTTTAAATCTCTGTGGTGAAACCAGTTACAGCTTCACAGGGAATAGTCTCTTAAATAACCAGTCCCAACTTGGCAGTTTCTCTGCTCCTGTTTCCTTTGACGGGAGTTTTGCACTGAAGCTCTACTGAGAAGAGCAATGACACACATTCCCAGACAGATGGGATGTGTGTGTCTGGTCCCCCGTGTGTGGAGGCCAGCACATGCCAGGTCTGGCTCGCTGCCCCAGGTGTGACAGGGGCTCTGTTTTGCCCGCAGTATGGGATCGTGCTGGATGCGGGATCGTCCCACACCAACCTCTACGTGTACGAGTGGCCAGCAGAGAAGGAGAACGACACTGGGGTGGTGAAGCAGGTGGAGGTGTGTAAAGTTGAAGGTAAGAGGAGAAAAAGGAGCTGGGGGAGGGGCTGGGGAGGAAGAAGAGAAAATGTAATAAAAGGGTGAGGGCGGAGAAATCTAGAGGAAGAGGCCAATAGTAGAAACTGTTACATCTGTGAGATAATGGTTATTTCACTGCTTCCCATGGGGAGCTGTATGTGCCTGACCTTACTGAGGAGAAAAATGGATCCACTTTTTCCTTTGTTTTCAGGATGCTTGTAATTAATTGCTTTTTGGAAAGAACTACACCAAAGAATGTACTTGAATAAATAAAATGTCTGCATGCACTCTTGCTGAAGTGCTGATGAACACAATGAGAGGGGAGAGCATGGTTTGCTCTTTTTCAAGGCTTCTGTACAAGCTAGGCACAGGGCTTGTGGCTTAAGGTTGCTCAGCTTATGCGTGTCATGATGTTTTTTTTATTCTATTTAATTGCTGTGTAGATACTTTATGGTTTAGAAAGGCATAAATGAAGCCCAGGGGTGCTCACAACAAGGAACACAGACCACGATGGACTGCTGCATTCTGAGGTGTTGTCAGACTTGCCTGAGGTCTTTTCAGGCCTCTGCACTACAGGGGAGAGCCCTACTGTTATCAAGCTGCTGAGATAGTTGCTCAATGCTGCAGCATCCCACGTCACAAGCAGCACACTGAGCGTACAGCAAGCTGGAGCAAATGGGGCTTCACTGCTGCCATGCAGGCATAGGTCCTGGGCAATCCAGGGAACCAGGGGACACATGGCAGAGAGGGACAATGACTTTTTCCTTGGGTTAGCATAAGATGCAATAGCTGCAAAACACCCAGCGTTGTAGTGTGAGTATAAAGTACACAAACAAATGACAGCATCTGCCCCCAGAGGAGCCAGCATCGAAGGGTCAGGGATGTTCAGGCACAGATCCAGGGTACACCCAGGCAGACTCAGAGAAGAGAATGCAGATGTTCAGGGCATGCTAAAGAAATGGCTTGTCTCAGCCCTCATCGCTAGTTCATAGCCTGCTTTGCAAAGAAAGGGTGGCAGATGCTGGACACTGTGACCACCCACTACGTGCACTGGGCTTAGTTGGTGCTGTAGGATTCCTAAAGCTCCTCAGGAATGGGGTGTTTGAATCTGATTCTGCTGCCTGTGATACGGTTTAACACACCGTTCATGACAGCATTCTGGCGTTATGCTTGGAGTCTGAACAGTGAAGTCTTTTCTTGCAGGCCCTGGGATCTCAGGTTACTCCCATGCCACAGAGAAGGCAGGTCCCTCTCTGGCACAGTGCCTACAACAAGCAAAAGAGGTGATTCCCTCAGCACAGCACAAAGAGACACCCGTCTACCTCGGAGCAACTGCTGGCATGCGGCTTCTCAGGTACTGCAGGGCCTGTCCCCTCCTCCTGCAGCACTGCACCTGGGATGGCCATGGGTGTGCAGTGGGGGTCTCTTGGGAACAGTCCTGGGACGTACTGCCAGCTCACACTGTGCCAGGATACCCTCCTCTGCTGCTGACCTCTCTGAGCCCCGAGTCCCCTGGACTTTTCCGTTGCTTCCCCACTCACTCCAACGCTCCATCATCTCCTGCATCCACACACAGCACAGAGACACCAGGAGACAGCAGTGCCCAAGCTGATGCCTAGACATCCCCACAATAAAGGGATGCTCAAACATCTCCACAGTCTGGTACTAGGCCTTATCCCAGATTTTTGAGCCCAAACATGTTGCAACTTCCCACAGAGGGCCATCAGAGGCTAAGGTAATGTTATAATCACATCCTCCTTTAATTACAATTTGTGATTTTCATGAGGGTGGCCCAGACATTGCCTGGCTAGGACAGGGAACTGATCTTAGGTATATATTGCCTGGGAAATCTTCCTGGGGATTTCTTCTGGATTTCTTCTCTAATGGTGACAGTAAAGATGGAGAGGAGTCTCCACAGTGCAATTCCTGTCAGGACACGTGCTACAGAACAAAAGCTCTGGTCTCTGCTCCTAGTACCCACCACTCTCAGCTGCAGGGTCTGTAAGTGCCAAAGCTGTGGCAGCTGTGCTGTCAGGATGTGACAGAGAGGCAGCTGTGCTGTCAAGGTGTGACTAGAGCCGGATGACTCGTATGAATGACCGATCTCTTATCATTGACACTTGGTGGGGAGTTGCAGCCTGCCTACTCAGAATAAAGCACATAGAGAGCAGTCAGCCAGAGTTATTCCATCCTTTCTTCCATTCATCCAGGTTGCAGAATGAAAGTGCAGCTGACGAAGTCTTGTCCTCAGTAGGGGACACACTACGCTCAGCTCCATTCAACTTCCAGGGTGCCAGAATCATCACTGGTGAGGAAGAAGGAGCCTATGGATGGATCACCATTAACTACCTTCTGGGCAATTTCAAGCAGGTAGTATATCTACAGCAAGTACATCTGAATCCTTGGCTTGCAGCAGTTTGTAAGCCCTGTCTTGCAAGAAGGTGTCACAGGCACTCTCTTCCCTGGTAAGCCATTTACTAGGGGAGCTAGACACCTTGCCTCAGCAGCTGCTGTGAGTACATCCTGATACTTAGTGGTATCAGGATGCACCACTACAGTCAGGCTTCAAGCACTGAAATAAAACACCAGCATCTTCAATAATTTTGCTTGGGTACAGCATCCTTCTCACTTCCTGATCTAAAATATTTCTGTTTCTGAAAAGTTGGACTATGGTTCTTTCCTGTTGAGCTTATAAATCTTCTGAGAGCTGAAACAGTAAGTGGACTGTTTTTTCTCAAAACAATGGTATTAGATTTCCTATTCTTTGCCCTCCTGCAAACACTTGGACATGATACATTTTCTTCATTTACAAGCTTGCATATTTCTTATGTCTTGTCCCAGCTCTCATCTCATGCCCCCTCCAGGACTTCCCACGTTTCCTGTGTTCTGTGCTTCTGCTTCTCTCCTCATAGTACTTTCTCTTTTTCATTTCTCCAAAATAAATCTTGTCCATGGCCAATATATCTGCTTTACTTTGATTTTTTTTTCCAAGTCTGGCTGGAAAAAGCTTCTACACTCCCTGAAATCCTTAAGTGAGACATCAGGAGCACTAGACCTTGGAGGAGCCTCCACACAGATTACCTTTGTATCAAAGGACCTCACTTCTGAGTCCCCAGCAAACCAGCTCTACTTCCGTCTCTATGGCAAGGACTACCAAGTGTACACACACAGCTTTCTCTGCTATGGGAAGGACCAGGCTCTGCAAAAGAAACTGGCCAGGGATCTACAGGCAAGTACATCTACACCTGTAACTGAACAATCCTGGGCCCTCCCAGCTTTGGGATACTGGTGCTGTAAAAGTTGCCGTGTCCCAGCTCACATCTTAGTCTGGATTGGGGAAATGTCATTGTTCTCCACACAGACTGGGCATGAGGTGCCCAAAGAGGTGACAGTCGACAGTTTCCAAGGTACTACCAATTTGAGATGCCTCTATTCTTGGGCATGGAATAGCAAGAAAACTGCATTTAACTCAGGGGAGGTGACATTTTACCATCTCTGAGAAACCCAAATCAACAGCATAGCTTCACAAACTGACTTAAAAGAAGTTGCCCAGGGTCCTACAGGGGGGCTGTGGCAGTACTCACATCTTCCCCTGCACAGCCAGTGCCTTAAGCCATCCTTATGCCTTTGACCTGATGCATGCACCAGGATGTGATGTACTGTGACAAGTGCCACCCTTCCTTGTGGTTCTTTGCCATGGTGTTGTAGAGCAAAGTGTAATGTCCTGGATTGATTTTTACTTTCAGACCATGGAGAGCAGCAGTCTCCTCGACCCATGCTTTCACAAGGGTTATGAGAGGACTATAAATATTAGTGACTTCTTCAAAAACCCTTGCACATCAGACGAGAAAAAGCAATTACCTTTCAGCCAGCTGTACATAAAGGGAGAGGGGGACTATCAAAAGTGCCGAGAAGATATCCAGAAACTCTTCAACAAAAGCAATTGTCCTTTCTCCAGTTGCTCCTTCAATGGGATATACCTACCTCCATTACAAGGGGATTTTGGGGTGAGTCTTCACTCATTGTTCAACTCTCTGTATTCCAGAATATCAGAAGAGCAGAAATTCAGAGAAAATCTAGAGTGCATTCTTCATGACTGAGGCAGGAAATCATTCACAAGATGGCTTTTTGGACATGTAACAACAAAAGTAGTGCTGCACTTGCTGTGAGGACAGACATGTTAAGAGCTACGCCAGTGAATACTGGCCTACCAGTACTGCACTGATCCCATTCTAACCCATCTCCTTGGGGTGCTGTGTTTACTCACTTTTTAAGATGTCCTTCCTGATGTCCAGCACCAAAGGCAGGAGAGCCTGCTCCTGCAGGCAGGAACGCTGCTCCTGCAAACCTTGTCTCCTGAGGTCAGTGGTGGTACCAGATCTGAAATTCACCCAGCAGTGTCTGAGTGCTACTGAAACCAGTCAGCTCACGAACCTGCTTCCCAGACATGCTGAGGAGACAGTGCACACTCTGAACATACATTATGTGTCACACCATGCTGACCATCAGTCCTAGAGCTGCAAGAGCTGCTCAGTGACTGTGAGGCTTTCCAGGGAACTGCTAATACAGTCCTGACCTGTTCCTAAGCTGCCTCCTACCTATCAGCTACTGGCCATGGTCAGAGATGGGATTTCTGGACCTTGGATTATGTGATGGGGCTCTGTACAATCCTTTCAGACCATCACCTCTGCTCTTTGTGGTGATACTGGTTGCACACTCATCTCACTCAGTTGCCAAAATGGGATCATGGTTGTGATGGCAATCAGTGTTCACTGTGTGCCACTGGCAGGTGTAAAGGAGAGAGCTCACAGAAGTTCTTCAGGATATCATAATTCCTACCTCCATCTCTCAGCAGCTCCGAGCCGTATGTCTCAAAATTACATCACTCTTGAAAACATTCCTGCTGTTGTGTGTGTGATGTTGCTTCTCATATTTCTCTATCTATAAATAAACTCATTTTCTTTTGTGAGATTTGTGGCCTAGTCAGATTAAAAGAATCTTTCTCCTTCAGGCTTTTTCTGCTTTCTATTTTGTGATGAACTTTTTGAACCTGACCAGTGAACCAAACCCCCTTGCCCTGAACAAAGTGACCAGCACCATTGAGAGCTTCTGTGCCCGGCCTTGGCAAGAGGTGAGCCATGCTTGTTGCAGTAGACTGGGGATGGCTGATACTTTTTTGTAGGATAAATGGCTGGGATAATATCCAGAGCAAGATGGGGAAGATCTCCCCAGCACCTGCAGTGGATGCTCAGGCACAAGCTGAAGCAGTGGGAAGGTGTGTTTCACAGTCTGGTGATTGCCTCCTTCCCTAGGTGAAGACAGCATATCACCACATCAAAGAAAAGTACCTGAGTGAATATTGCTTCTCTGGAGCCTACATCCTCTCTCTTCTGGAAAATGGCTATGAGTTCACTGAAAATAACTGGCAAATGATCCACTTCCTTGGAAAGGTGTGTTTGGTGGTGGGGAGGGCTCTACCCCAGCAGTTCTCTCAGCCTCTGCTGCACAGCCTGGCCCTTTATCCCCAGGGTGCCACTGCTCAGGCAATGCCATAGGCAGCCTCCCAGCACTGATTCTCTCTTCTGTTTCAGATTGGCAGCAGTGATGCAGGTTGGACCCTGGGCTACATGCTGAACCTGACCAACATGATCCCTGCAGAGGAGCCAGCCCAGCCCCCCCTCTCCCATGGCAGCTACGTGGGGCTGATGGTGCTGTGCTCCCTTGTGCTGGTGTCTGTGCTCCTTTTTGCCTGGCTTCTCTTCCACAAGCCCAAGTGCCTGCAGAAGGGGATTGTTTAGGAAGAACCTGATGGGGAGAGGAGCAATGTCATCCTGGCTGCTCAGGGCTAGGAGACCCCAGCAGAGCAGGCTGTACTGCAGAGTCCCTCTCACTGAAGCTACTGACTGTACAACAAGGGCATTTATTTCTTCTGAATCACACTTGCACTGACAGATGTTGGGACATCAGGCTCGCCACCTTCTCTGCCAAGGACAGACAAACTCGTGTCCCCTCCTTGAATGGGTCGTACTTTCATTCAATGAAACTTTGCTGCTTTTTGGTTTCTGCCTTGTGCACAGCATTATAAAGAGAAAAGTGGCAGCAATCTTTGGGAGCCAGTGCTCCTGCAAGGGTTATCTCAGGGTCACACATCCCACTGAGCTCTTGGGAGCTATCACATACAGGGTGATCCTGCTCCTTCTCCGCTGAAGCTGTTCCCAAGAGCCCTTTCTGCACCAGCACACCTCTGCTCGCCTCCCTGTGCCCTGAGCTCTCACAGCCCTACAGCTGCCTACAGCTCTTGCACCTGGCTGCCCCCTGAAGGTGGGTCAGGCCCCCAAATGCCACTCTGGGAAAAGAAGGGATGAGGATGAAGAAACTGAGCATGCATGTGGTCATCAGCCCTTAGCTGGGCTCTGTCAGCTGCCAGCTCCTCTTGCAGGTGGCAAAATGCCTCTTTCCCACGTCTTCCTGATGTTGTTGCTGGACCAAAGCTGGCTCACTGTTGCACTGAGCTATTCCCATGGCCCTAAGGTACATCAAGCCACAAATTCCCAGCCAGGCATTGCTACTTTTTATAGGAAGAGCTTGTATTGGCCCAGATTTCCTGGCCAGTAGTGATTGTTTATGCCTGCAGGGACTCTGGTGTGATCAGTGTGCCCTCAGGTACAGACCCACTAAAGCAATCCAGAGTCACTGTGCTGATAACACAGCAGCCTCCAATCTAGGGAAAGTGTTTATTAGTTAATGTTCCTGTAGGCAGCTGGCAGCAGTTAACCAGCATGAGTATGCACAGATTAAACCACTCTCTCCACCAGCAAAATTAGTGAAGATTTGCCTTTCCTTTCCTCATAGCACAAGCTTATCCTATGGCTGTAAAACCCAGGGCTTGTGAGTGCGCATACTGCAGCCCACCTTCTAGCATACAACTAGGCCAATGCCACTGATTGAGTTTATGAATCACTTTCTTCCATTTTTCCATTTCTTGGTCCAAAAAAGGAGAGGTAAGTCAGAAATCCATTTTTGTAAAAACACTCAGAAACCACTGGTGCCTGTCTACCTCCCATAAAATCTCAGAAATCCCTTCTCCTAATGACCTGTAAATGTGGAGGCAAGAAGAAAGCAGATACTGTACAGAGGAAGGCATAGCAAACACACACCTGTTTCCCCAAGCAGAGGTGTAGGCAGTGTGGAGGGAGTCAGGATGTGCAACCCCAATAATGCCTTCTCCTTTAGGCAAGCACAGACACACAGCTCTCCCAGTCTGTCCCTCTGCATAGTCCAGGCTGGGAAATGTCACCCAGTTATTTCTACTTCATGCCTGGAAGTAGAAGCCCTAATATATTGAAGAACCTAAAGGTAAGGAAAAATCTACCCTGTCCTAAGATCTCTGGGCAGATCATTTTTCTTCCAAAGATGTGTGTCTTATTTTTCCTCTGAATTAGCTGGCTTCAGCTTCTGTTGGACCTTGTTCTGCCCATTTCCAAAAGACTGAGTAACTCTGCTATTAAAATCCCTTTTTCCTTGTTGGTGCTTGCAAGTTGTAATTATATCATATTAAATAGATTGGTTTTCAATCTGTAAAGTGGTCTCTGCTGACCTCACTTGCAGCTCTCGACTCCACTTCTTTTAAAAGTTTTACAACTTTCTGAAACTTGGACATCAAAGTTTTCAGCAGGTAGTAGAGTCACTAATAGTGTATATATCTGGTTTTGATCTATGCTATATGTTCGCCATTCATAATCTCTGGTCCAGGTCTGTTCACTTAACAGAAAGGTTTTAGGCTTTTGAGTCCAGCTGGACTATTGTAACTCGGTCCTTTTTCCCAGTCATTGCATTTCTGAACAGCCTCTGTCTCACATCCAACATCACCGTCTCTCAATATGAGCCATTTTTCCTTCTGTGTGGCTCCACCGAAACACATATTATTCAAAGAATATTGCCCCAAGCAGATTATCCAGTTCAGTCTGCAAATGACCCTTCAGCAGCTGTGAGTCTGTTGACCAGTTTTTGTTTATCTGCAAACACACTGAGATGCCAGCGTTCAGCTAGGGATGCAGGCTTCCTTCTGCTGTTTGTAGCAAAGATAGGTAGATGAGAGATGAACAGCAGGTTTTGGCCGTGGCTGGAAGGCATGCAGGAGAAATGTGTGATCAGAGCTGCTTCTGCTGCCCAGACAGCCTCTTTTGCAATACACCCCATCACGTGCCACCCTCCTTGCACACAGAGCCTTTGTAGCAGAGCAGATGCCCTGGAGAAGCTCCCCTGGTGAGCTGGTGCATCGTCTTTCCCGTGAACAGCATGGAAACCTGCAGGCAGTTCTCTCCTGAGACCTCATTGGGGATCTGGCAGCTGCTCAGTTGTGTCCATGATGAGAACAGGCAGAGTCATTAGGTCATGTTAGAAATTGATGAAAAAACTTCATATGGAAGTTGGTGTGGAAAGAAAGTTTGTGCCAGTCTGATCTTCTTGTCCCTGCTAAGGATTTATGTCAAAGGAAAAGGTCAAATATCTGGGAGAAGAGCTTCTACAATGTTTTGTATCTTCATTGCAAGCCCCATAGCATTAATATTGTTAGCTCCTGATTCTGGAACCAGGTGAGCAGCTGGCATCTTCACTTGCTCCTCCTGTCTTAATTATCTCACTTTTTGGATTGAGTTTTGGGGTTTTTTTAAGCTTTAAATGTGACTTGATTGCAATCTAAAGGGCCCAAACTAAGATAAATGCAAAATATGTTACAATATTTCTAAATCTTATGACTTTTAGACCCCATTTGTAAATCAGTCTCTCCAGGATAAGAGCTTCTAAGGTGACAACATGCCAGTTGAGAAGCCTGAGGCTCCAGGAATTGATTGGCTAAAGGCATCCTGTCCAGGTGACACCATTGCACGTCACTGCCTGGTAGTGAACATTCACAGAAGGGTCTATGACTGTTTTCTCTCCATTTCTCCTGTCATTGCAGGACTTTATTCATGGAGGCTACTCAAAATCCCTGGTCAAAGAGTTCAAGTTTATGAGCATTCATTTCTTTGCTTCTGTGTTGCATTCTGATCCAGCTGTGCTCAACTCAAATGTGTGTTCCAGAGCCACCCAACATGTACATGAAGACCATGAATGATAGTGAAGGGAATTTCCAAATATGCCAGTTATAATGTATCATTTCTCTTGTTAATACAGTTGAGCTGCCTCAATGATAATTTTCCGTGCCTTATTTCTAACTTGATAGCTTCTGGCTTTAATTTCTAGACACCTCCTGCTTTACCATTTTGCTTTTCCTGGGTAAAGCATCTTTTAACATCACATGTTCTTGTCTATCACATATTTACTTACTGGGCAGTTCTGCTGCGCTGCCAAGGCTCCAGACCTCCGTCTCTCCTGAAGAGAGAGCTCTCCTGGGCTCCTAGCAAGCTCTGAGATATGCTGCAGCAAGGTGGGATGAGTGTGTCTGGCTTGGCTTCAATGTTGATGGGTCCATTTTTGGGGAGGTTCCTTGCAGAGGGATTCGATAGCTTTGCAGGGTGCAAGAGCAGCCTGGTCTTGCTGGGACTGATGACCTCTATGAGCTCTGCCATACTCAGCCAAGTGTCAAGTGTGGGGCAAAGCTATCAGAACTTGTCAGAAGAGAGAGAGCTGGGTACCTGCAGCACCCTCACTTCTTGCAGGAAAACTGTTCCCCACCACAGGCTCTAAGCACCTTTCATTCTCCCCCCGGTGAAGCTGCCTCTCCTCTGTGCACAGGCTACAGCTGATTTCTCCAGCCCTACAGCAAAGCACAGTGGGGCCTCAACTTGGAAGAAAGCTCTCAGAAGTGGGGCCATCACCTCTGCACTGGAAGGCTGATTTGAAGTGTTGGCGCTGGTCAGGGCTTTCCAGTTGCTTCCAGAGCAGCTCTGGGCCGGATGTGTGCCCCTTCATTCTCCACCCCAATTCTTCCCATGCTCTGTGCCAGGCAGGATGTGCAGGCTCTGCAGGGCTGCCAGCTTTGTCACAGGCTCAACAGCCTGTTCAGGAGGGCCTGGGGAGGGCACATTGAGGACAACAATCCCTGCCACCCAGGCCATGTGTTTTCTTTCCGTGGCCCAACCCTGAAGAAATGGATCTTTGTTTTGATGCACACACAAGGCTCTGTATACTTATCATAATAAAGACTTCTGAACTGATGCCAGAAAGTTTTCATGCTGTTTTCCAGAAGATGGGAGTTTGCCAGTAGTGGAATGGAACTTCTGGCACTAAACATGGAAAAGTCCTGAGATGTGATTTCCTCTCTTGCCAGTTCCTTGATGCTCTCCTGGGTCAGCTCTGAACTTCCCAATGGATGGGTAGCATCCCCTCCTGGTAGAGAAAGGCACTGTGGTCTTTCTTTCCCAGGCTCTGGGCACCTCACACAGGTTGCCTCACTCCTGGGAAGGCTGCTAGTGCCCAAACCACTTCTTTCTTTGCCTTAGCTTCATCCTGACTTCCTCAAAGCAGTTTGTTCTCCCATGCTGCGAACAGGACAGGAGCAGTCCTCTGTTCTCATTTTCCCTCTCCCTCCCCCAGGCAGCCCCACTGGCATCATGCTGGCACTGCAGCCCACCTTCCCAGCCCCCTGAACAGGTGAAGGACAGTGGGCCTGTGCCCCTTGCTCACAGGGCTGCGTGTCTCTGTGTGCAGCCGCAGCCACAGCTCTGCCAAGGCAAACAATGCTTGTCATAGTTTTTATTTTTCTTTCAGCATGCACTCCCCACAGTTCGCTCATTCTTATGGCTATTAGCTTGAACTTTCCTCAAATTTTCCTATCTTCCTCTGTTAGCAATATGGCCAGAACTAAAGTGAATGCATCAGATGGAGTCTTGCCATGGCCAGTTCCAGCGGAATCAGCTCCTTGCCACCTATGCCCACCAGCAATGCAATGGTGGGGGGACAGTGCTTGCACTCACACTCCTCACACTCTCACCACAGGGGCACAGAGCATTCCTGCTCCCCTTCTTTCTCCCACTGCCTCAAGGTCTCTCCATTTTTGAACATCTGGGTGGGGGGTGGGGGAGTGTATGATCCATCCCAGATGTATTAGCCGTATTTTCCAAATGAAGTCTTTATTTACTTCCTTAACTGCTTCTAAGTTCTAACATCTTTTATTGTTTGTTTCTGCTTTCTTCAGTGTTTTCAAACATGTCCAAATTTATTATTGGGTTAAAGATCCATTAGATTGTCATTTTCCTAGAATGTGTAAAGGCCATGCTAGTTCAGATCAAACAGGCAGTGCATTGGCACTCATCTCCAGCTGTGTGGTGGGAGAGGATTTAGAGGGATAGTTAGGGAAACAGCATAATCATTTTCTTCTACCCATCAGGGGCTTAGGAAATTTGGGATCAAATGATTGCTTCAAGATCTGATAACTGTGGGTGCCCCTGTTCTCTACGAATTCATCTTATCCTCTTTTACACTCATTTAACTTTCAGTTTTGATGATGTAATTTCATGGTGTCTTTTGTGCAAAACTATTTCCTTTTGTATGCTTTAAGCCTGCTGCCTGATAACAGGCTGCCTCCATCCCTATGCTATGGATAACACTGACTAACTCTCCAGACGTAGTAGTGTGTGAGATGTGTTCTCCACCCACATGAGATTTTGCCCATGGCTCCTTTTTAGGCTCTAATGCTCTGGCATTTCTTTTTTTACTGCTGTTTCTCACATCAGTGTTGCTTTCCTCCACAGGAAAATGAGAGCTTTCCTCATGTGTCCCTTGGCAGCACTGCAGTTCCAACTCTGCCACTGCTGTCCCAGGCTACTGAAAGCAGCCTAGGAGGGGAAAGAGGAGGGTGAAACTGGCCAAACATGGGGCTTGTGCTATTTTACTACAGCCCTGCCTAGCACTCTCTGGCTGCCAAGTAACACTGGGTAGTTGCTGGAAACCTGCCCACAACCCTTTCACATGGCCTTCATTGCTGAAGCCTGGGGAAAGAGCAGCTCCACGGGAACCCAGCAGCCCTGGGAGCGGGGATGTGAAGGAGGTGAAGGCATTTCCCACTGCTGTTGTGGGCTGCCAGCTTTGTAAAATACCACCAGACACATCTTGCTGTAGAGACCAGAACTATCCTACCATACCCATGCTCACCATGCCACAGGTGCAGCTACTTTGCCTTGGTTTCTGCATGTGCTGGGAGAAGCTGTCACCTCCAGCACTGACTTCTGTTACCTGGCTACAGATGGGTGCAATGCCATTGCTGCTCCTGAACGTGTGCTGCTTTCAGACTGGCTGACAAGCAGGGATGTGGGGGGATGAAGCTTAACTAAGAGAAGGTATTAATATGGTTACTGCTATCTCTATATATAATATTTTTCTTATTCTCTTCATGTCTTCAAAAGGATATTTTTTTCAAAAAGAGGGGTTAAGAGGGAACTGTGCAGATGGGACAGAAGACCAAGAAGGCAAAGGGTCAAGGAGAGAAAGGACCACCATGATGGTGCTGGGGCGGAAGAATGTTGGCTATGGGAAAGTCTGAGTAAGCCAAGTCATGAGCAGGCAATCCACATGCCTGGACCACCAGCCTGTACTGTTTGCATCAGAGGCTATCAACAGCAGCTAGAGGCTATAAACAGGGACTCTCTGGTCTTACCACTGCTCTTCCTGGAAAACTTGGCTAGAAAGACAACAGCCCGAGCAGATGTGGAGAACAGGTAGGAAAGCACGGGGAGAGAATGCTTTGCTGGGTGAAGCAACCCTTGACACAGAAATTAGAGCAATGCTGCACAGATCCACTTCAAGGCTGAAGGGAAAGCAAATGTTTGGCATGGCACTGAGTATCCTGGGCAGCCCATTACTGATGGCCAGAGGAGCTCCTCTCTAGCTTGGCCTGGATAGAGCAGAATAGCATGCTCATGTTACCAAAGGGAGCCTTTCTCCTGACCTGTCCAGCCGTGATGGTAGATTTTTCAGCTGTTTGTAATGTGTTTGGGGTCTGTGTCAGGGCTGTCCTAGTAAACACCTCTGTCAGAGCCACTAGGCTGCTGGAGTTTCAGTGGAGTTTCAGTGGAGTTTCAGTGGAGTTTCAGTGGAGTTTCAGTGGAGCAAGGCTGCAAAGCAAGGCTGCCTCTGGCAGCGCGGGGCAGAGAGCAGGGACCATGAGCTGTCTGCTGCCCACTGGGATAAGCGTAGCAGAGGGGTGGAGAGGAACTAGCTTCCCCTGTATCCAGAAACAGTTTGCAACCCTTTGTTAGCAGACAGCAGGACGTTTTCCTTTGTCTTTACGCAGCTAAGCAGTGTCCTGCTGCCCTGTCCAGCGCCTGTCAGAACTCCTTTTCATGTCCGCTCCCAGAGCAGGGCAGGGTGATACCAGACTTTCGAGCGGAGCTCTCCGTGATGGTTCCTGCTCAGCAGACAACTCCTGCATCACAACCCACGCTGCTCTGCCCTCCCCTTGCACCGTCCCAGCTCAGCAGTTTGGTCAGCCAGCTGTGGCGAGGGCGATGCAGTCCGTGCCTCTTTATCCCGGGAGCAATGGGATCGCCGGGCGAGCGGGGCCGGGCAGAGGGGCCGACTGCCCCGCGGAGCCCCGGCGGTGCCTCCTCTGCTTCCCCAGGAGATGGGGCAGGAGAGGGGGCGCGGCGCGGAGCCGGGACCGGGCTCCGGGGAGGAGCGGGGGGAGCCGCCCGCGCCGGGCAGGCAGGGGCCGGGCAGGGCTGCGGGAATCGTGCGGGCAGCGAGACCGCCCCGGCGCTACCCCCATCTCCCTCGGCTCTTGCCCCAGGAGAGGGCTCGGTGACGGGCAACCCCCCGCCCGCCGGGCCCCTGT
>VXBQ01006096.1:70684-86153 GCA_013400175.1 Phainopepla nitens | reverse complement strand
CCGGCGCGCCCCGCTCCCGCCGCCCCCCGCCCGCAGGTGCAGGGGGCTGGCACTCGGCAGCTGGAAAGAGCTGGTTGGAGTTTGCACTTTAAGCTCCCGGCGGGGAGGGAGCCGGGGCTGGGAGCTGGTCCGGGCGCCCAGCGCCGCGGGAGGATGGCGCGGTGGCTGCGGCCCCTCGTGGGAGCCCTGCTCCTGCTCGAGGGGGCGGCCGCCCTCAGCTTCCTCCACCATCGCTACGAGGAGCTGGTGCAGGCCCTGTTCCGCGTGCAGAGCCAGTGCCCCTACGTCACCCGCATCTACAGCATCGGCCGCAGCGTCGAGGGCCGGCACCTCTACGTGCTGGAGTTCAGCGACTACCCGGGCATCCACGAGCCCCGTGAGTACGGGGGAAGGGGACAGCGGCTCGGAGAGGCCGGCCTTCGTTGGCACACTCCCTGCCACGCGGCGCTGTTGGGGCGCTGGGTGGGGGGTATCTCCCGTTCCAGGACTCCTGGCAATGCCCAGGTGCCCGGCAGCGCGGTCCCCCGCAGCCAGCGCAGGGCCGCGCACACGCCCCGTGCCATGCACTGTGCTTACGTGATCTGCAGCGTGGCCCAGGCGCGTACTTTGGACGGAGCTCTGAGCTTTCAGCTCAAGCTCATGCGAGAACGCAGGGGAGTCCATCCCAGCGCCCCACCTGCACTGCCACACCGTCCCTCCCGAAACAGCGTTGTTCGGCCCAGGAGAGCAGCACCCACCCTCTGCCCTGTGCTGCTGGGTAGTGACAGGAGAGAAAGTGTTCGGTCCTTCCTCCTCCAGACGGCAAACCCAGGAGGGCAGCAAGCAGGCCCCCCGGCAGAGAGGGCGCTGGGCTTCGCCGGCCCTCTCAGCCCCAGTGACAGGCTGGTCTCAGGGGTCTCCACCTGCTGCCACGTGGCCCTGTGGAACCCTTGAGCTGTTGCCTGTGCAGCTTGGAGATGCTGCCGAGCCAGACCTTGCTGGCAGCCAGGTGCCCGGGGGGGCTGAGGAGAGCAGCTGCCTCTCCAGGCTGGGGGGCTGCACACAGGGCTCCCTCGCATCCCTGTCCCTGAGCTGCAGATAAGGACAGTGCTCTCCCTACTTTCTGCAGGATCTTTTGCCTTTTCAAGTCCTGCTTGATGTGGTCAAACTCAGGGGCTGAGTAGTGCAGGCAGCCTAGTCACATGGAAAACTGCCAGCAGGGCTGCAGGGCTGTGCAGAACCCATGCCCCCCTCAGTGGAAGAGCCCCCACAGACCCCATGCCTGGCAGCACTGCACTGGGGGCATACTGCTCCAGTCCTGTGGCCCATGGTATCATTTTCAGGGGTGCCAGGAGGTGGGATGGGAGTCTTCCCACCTTGACTACCTCTGTGACAGCCCTGTTCAGCACTGGGAAACTTGCATGGCACTGAGGGTGTCTGGGGCACCTCCCCAGTGCATCAAGGGCTGATTCAAAGCACAGAATGAACAAAGGGCACTGGCAGTACACCACTGGCTTTCAGACTTGCAGAACCACATGAAAGCAGCTGGAAGGGCTGTAGGAGATGACTCAGATCTCCCCTGCCCCAGGCAGACAGCATGGGATCTGTGGCCTTGCTTGTAGCATGGACCACTGTCAGGCTGGCACTTTCAGCTTGTAGCATAAGGAATTTGGAAACTGTGGATTTCCTTGAAGGACATGAAAAGTAACTCTGAAAAGCAAGCTCAGAGCCAATGGGCTTACATGCAGTAATTAGAACTTTTGTGTCCATATACATAAAGTTTAGGGGTTTGCATACTGAAAAAGGCTGACAAATCCTGCTGCAGACTCGAACAAAGCAGAGAATCCTTGCTGAAACCTTATTTTTTTTAAAGGGTGCACATATGCCCAGGATTTTTCTGTATTTTTAATAACTGGATTGTCTAACTAAATCAGTTCTCATGTCCCTGGAATCTAACAAGATCAAAATATGTTGCCCACCTCTGGTGTCTTGCATGGAGACGCAGCAATCAAAAGATATGGAAAAGCAAAATCTTTAGCTAAAATTATACTTTTTTTCTTTTAAATTGCAGCAAAGGCACAGGGGCTTTTGCAAGCAGCAGCTCACAATCTGGGGATGTGATGCCTTTTATCCCAGGGATCCTGACGGACATCATACGTGGCAGCAGAGCTGCCCACTGCCACTGTGAGTCTGATCCCTGCTGGTGGCCAGAAAGCTCACAGTGCAATGGGAGTCTCAAGATCTGGCCAGCCAACATGTGTAACAACACCATTTTTTTTTTCCTGACTCTTTCATGTGACAGTCAAACTCCCTTTTTAACTTAATTCCCCTGTTGTCTTTCGTTCAACCAACGCTGGCTCCAGCCTGCAATTTGACATTTTATTTTCCCACAAGTAACTGCTTTAAAAGACCCTCTGGGAAAGCACAACCTGTCCCTCACATGTCCTGCCTCTCCTTCAGCAAAGCAGCAAGTCCTGTTCCAGGCACTGTCTGCCTGTGGTCTCCAAGTCTGTATTTTGAGACCTTATTTTAGAAAAGTCAGTGGCAAGAGACCTTTTTGGTCATATGGGAGCTGCCTGAGAGACAGTTTGATCCATATTCAGCTCAGCTGCTGACGGTTTCTCCAGGCTCTCTTTCCTTGAGGGTGAGGAGGGCCTTAACCTTGACCTTGGAGGCAGGTAAAGGGGAAGGAGAGATGCAGTGCCAGCAATGTGCCATGCTGAGTGTGAGAGGCACTGAGAGCAAATGTAGAAGAGCAGAGGTGGGAGAAATGGTCTGTCTCCTCCACTGCCACAGGTCTGTCCTCACCACAGAGCTGTGAGGCCCTGGCAGTCCAGGGCAATCCTGTCAGTCCTCCCTGGTCCTTTTGTGCCGCCTTTCACCAACCCAAGACCAAACCACCAGCAACTACTCCTCCTGTGTGCTCCAAGGGCCTAAAGCAACCTGGAGGAGTGTCTGAGCTGCTCCCAGAGTGCTGTGGCAAAATGAAGCAGAGCCCATATGAGAGCTGTGCCACTCTCCCTCACTGAGGTTTGCATTTTCCAAGGGAAAGGGTCATTTTATACCATTTATTGGGTGTCCCTTGGGCTTGTCTGGGGCAAATTGCCTGGGTAGGCATTTGCTCTTCCCCCCATTCCAGCCCTGGCTGATGGCGTCACTCTCTTGCTCTCTCCAGTGGAGCCAGAGTTCAAGTATGTTGGGAACATGCATGGGAACGAGGTGCTGGGCCGTGAGCTGCTGCTGCAGCTCTCCGAGTTCCTGTGCGAGGAGTACCGCCGGGGCAACGAGCGGATCACGCGCCTCATCCACGACACGCGCATCCACATCATGCCCTCCATGAACCCCGACGGGTACGAAGTGGCTGCCAAGCAGGTACCAGGCAGTGAGCACCTCCTCCAGACGGGTAGGGGCAGAAAGCCCTTCAGATCCCTTTGGGATCCTCTTCACTGCAGCTAGGAGGAGGGGGAATCCTTTCTCTTCATACTCTGCCAAATTTGTCCCCGTCAACTGCTGTTGCTGTTTACCTCCCTACCAAGGGCTCATGCTGTGTGTCCTGCCACAGGTGACCTTGACAGCTGATGGAGAAAACTTCCTTTATCTGTCTTACTCTCCTTTGTCACAGGAGGGTCACTGCAAATCCCCTGCCCAAGACCGGGAAAATGACAGTTGAATGCTGTTGTCATAAGCAGGCAGGGACATGAGAGATGGGGGAGTAAATAAGCCTCCTAGTCCTCCTGAAAAAAAAATCACTCATTTCTTTGTGCTGCTAGACTTCAGGGAGATATCTGTGTCTCTTTCAGCTAAAGCAAATTGTTTATTTGTCTTGTGGCTTACTCTGTCACCCTGGAAAATGAAGATATTGTTATTGATTTTCCCTGCCAGTACCCTTTATTTTCCTGCCAGCAATAACACATGTTGTAACTCATAGGCACTGAAGTGCTTTTACAGTTGCCAGTCTCTGCTTCTCTGATGCCCAACCTGACTGCACCCAAGCTCGACTCACCCCTGTGATGCACCTTTGCCCCGCAGGGCCCAGACAGCAACGGGTACTTGACAGGCAGGAACAATGCCAATGGAGTGGACTTGAACCGCAACTTCCCTGACCTCAACACACTCATGTACTACAGCAGGGAAATCAGCGGGCCAAATCACCACATCCCACTGCCTGACAACTGGAAAAGCCAGGTACCAGTCTGGGATACCATGAGGGCTACAGCATCCTCTTAGAGTGTCTCAGCATGCAAGCAAATACACTGCCCTTTGGCTTGCACAGTGCTTGTCTCCTTCTCTGAGCCTTCTGCCTGTAGAAAAATGATGCAGTCCTGGTCCCATATCACAGCTTGCACCTCTGCCAGGAGAGGTGGACATCACAGCCAGCTTGGGGGAGCAGGCTGCAATGCACAGGGCAGAGGAGGTGGCGCATGCTGGCTAACACCTGTGCCTCTGGTTTTGGGGTTGTGCTGGGGGAGGTGCTTTGTGTATCAAGGCAGTTGGTGGAGAACAAAGGAAGCTGCAAGAGCTGCAGCAGACACATTGCAGGACAGGGTCTGACATGGCCAAGCACACCACAGCCTGGCACAGAGCAGCAGCTGGCACAGAGGTCTCTTCTCCCTGTCTCCTTCTTTCTTCTCCTTACAGGTGGAGCCAGAGACATTGGCTGTGATCCAGTGGATCAGCAGCTACAACTTTGTGCTCTCAGCCAATCTGCACGGTGGAGCCGTGGTGGCAAATTACCCTTATGACAAGTCCCAGGATCCGCGATTCAGGAGCCACCGGCGCACAGTCAACACACCTACCCCTGATGATAAGTTGTTTCAGAAGGTGAGCACTGCCACGCTGGGTGAGGACATTCCCTGGCAGGGTGCAGAGTGAGAGCTGGATGGGAGCTCTGGTCACTGCGTCATGTAGGAGCTGAGCCAAGAAACGTGGTGGAAATAATCATTAGCAGACTACAGCATTTCTGCCAGCCACTGGCTCAGGAGCCAGGTCAGGACAGTCCCGCCCTGTGAGCCCTGTCCACCACAGGGACAGGCCAGTCTTAACCCTCAGGGCCCCTCTCCTTGTCCATGCTACTCTTGGCTTCCCCAAAACCCTAATACCATTGGTATACTCAATAACAACCTGCTCTTCCACAGCTGGAAGCTGCGCCCAGCTTTGCCACACCATCTCAGGGTTTTTTTTTCCTAGAGAGGTGACTGAGGGCCTGCTGAGACCAGGATAAGGGAGGTGGGTGCCCAGCAGGGGCTTATGGATGGTGAAGAACAAGAACTACAACAAACAGCAAGAGCTCCAGGAGCATAAGCAGACATCAGGGAATGCATGAGTCCATGCTGTTGATCCTGTTAATGCTAGCTGAAGCTCATGGTTTTTCTTCATTGTCCAAGAAAACAATGCCTTCAGTCACTGCTTCCATTAGGAAATACCGAGCACAAGAAAAAAGTAAGTCCACATCAGAACAGTTAACAAGAAAAATAAATCCAAGTTGGAGTTCAGCCTTCTCTGGAAGCAGAATCTGCAGGGACTTGTCAGGACCTCCTGGGATCACGGCTTTGCTCAGACCGAGATGTAAAGAGGCTGCAGTCTGGGGAGTAGGCTAATGATACCCACATGGCCTCAAGACTCAGAAATGTAGAGAAGTAACTGTTTTCCTACTGACAGAATGATATTACACTGGAATCTGAACCATAATACAAGGGTATAGAGTTTGTCTTAGAAAATGCAAATGCCAGCCTCTCTTACACTGTGTTTTATGCAAAGGACTGGCTTTGGATACAGCAGCCCAGTTTTAGCCCTGCCTTCATGTCTAAAAATAAACAGTAATCTTAATAAGGTAACAAACAAATCGTTGCTAGAACCAGAAGTTGCCCAAACTCTTTCCTAATCCAAATTTTCCTGATATATATCTGATATTTGCCAGGACTGATACCGGTTACTTTTCTTCATATATCTTTTCCCCTTGTTAGTGCTATTTGCTGTGTGGGGCCAAGTGTCCCTGCATAGGTCCAGTGCCCTCTGTTCCCCCTCTTCTCAGCACGAGCAGGGCAGAAGCCACTTGTGCCATCAACAAGCTTCCAGCTTGCCAGATTACTGCTCTTCCTCTTTCACCTTTATCTGCCTACATCTTGTAGAGGTCCCGGGCACCTCATGCTGTATTCTGTGGCAGTAAAATGCAGGAACTCTCTCCTGTCGGACTTCCATGCTCCTCAGCAAAGGAGGGAGCGTGTTTTGTCCAGAGCCAGGCAGGTTCTCCAGCCGTGTGGGGCTGGAGTGGTGACCACTGGCTGCTCTCCCTCTAGCTGGCCAAGACCTACTCCTACGCCCACAGCTGGATGCACCGGGGCTGGAACTGTGGGGACTACTTTGCTGATGGCATCACAAATGGGGCATCCTGGTACTCGCTCAGCAAAGGTAAGGGCTGGGCAGGTGAGCACTCCCCACAGCAAAAAGAGGTGAAGGGATGGACAAGAAACCTCAGGACGGGATGGGTTGGGGAAGGACTGTGGCAATAGGGTTATGCCCATTACTAGACACCATTCTGGTGTCTGTATCTCAAACCAGAAAATGGCTTGGGAGTACTTAAAATGGCTTGGGAAAGAGCCACAGAAATAGCCAAGGTTTACACAGACCTTCATCCTATGAAGGTCTCTCCTCTAGACAAAGGAAGCATTAATCTGTTATTGTATTTGAAAATCCTACGGTGTAATTCCATCAAAATCCAAATCTGCGACCAACGGGAAAGCAGCTGCTGGATCCTGAAAAATCTTATTTAAAAAGGCACAATGAGGAAACTGAAAAATCAACACATAAGAGTAGACAAAAGAGATTGAAGAGGAACTGGAAGAGATTAGATAGATAGATAGATAGATAGATAGATAGATAGATAGATAGATAGATAGATAGATAGGCAGGCAGGCAGGCCCCTGTGGTACTCAACCTCTCTGGACTTCTGAAGGCAGGTTGGTGGATGATCCAGCTGAAAGAGAGAGTTGGCAGCAACAGAGAGAGGGCTGCATGGGTGGAGAAGGCTCTAGTTGCACTGTCATACAGAGAGGAGGAGGCTGCGCCTGTGGTGCAGAGAAGGAGGGTGAGACGGTTCTGGTCAAAGACAGGCCAGGATGACTGGGACATGGGAATAGGAAGGGAGCCATGCCCCAGCCATAGGATATTCTTCTCCTCAGGCATGCAGGACTTCAATTACCTCTACACCAACTGCTTTGAAATCACCCTGGAGCTAAGCTGCAATAAGTTTCCCCCCGAGGAGGACCTGGAGCGGCAGTGGATGGCCAACCGGGAGGCCCTTGTTGCTTTCATTGAAGAGGTAAAGGGGCAATCCTGAGACCTACACCCTTCTCCTGCAGATCCCCATGGGCCCTGCTGGTAGGGAACCAGTAGGCACCAGGCGTGGAAGGGAGCTGGTTGTGGAGCTCATGGGGTGCTCTTGTTGGTGGCCTTTGGGGAAGCCGTTGTGTCCTAGACTGGCTCTGGTGGGGACAGCCAGGATCACCCAGGGTACAGGGAAAGGTAGGGTTGTCCCCAAAGCTCTGCCCTGCTTGGCAATACCCTCTTGAGCAAAGGACGTGCCTTGACCCATCAGTCTGTCTCCCTCTCTGCAGGTTCACCAGGGCATCAAAGGGATGGTGTCAGATGAGAACAACAACGGCATTGCAGGAGCAGTGATTTCTGTCCAGGGAATCAGCCATGACATCACCTCTGGTGGGTTGTCAATCCACTTATGTGTCTGAATATGTGGGTGAAGTTAGCAGGCCAGGCTATAATATGGGAGGCCATCATGGTTTGCTTCCCAAAGACACTAGCTGGGAGAAATATGCCTTATCCTTATCCTTGACCAGGGTGGGCTTAGGAAAGCCTAGGAAAGACAGAGGTAAGAACTGGAAGGCAAACCTTATTGTAAAGGACTTCAGAAACTCAGCTCCTATTTTATCTGGGAGGGACAATTGAGGGGATAACCTACTCAGTCCTGTAAGTATCTAAAAAGAACTGAAACAGAAGACAGCAAAGAACAAGATGAAAAAAGAAAGAATAAGATGAAAGACTGAAAGTTCATGCCAGACAAGTTTCGACTAAGAATGAAGTGCCACTTTATCCAAGTTGTGGTTGTTTCTCCCTTGCTGGCCAATTTTAACCTCCTTTCCGTGAAAACCCTCCTCCAAGCAGACTGAACATTACAGACAGCCTGCAGAAAATAGCTGATATTACAGCTCTTCAGAGGTCAGACTATGAAATCATTGAAGTTCCTCCTGGCTACAGGTCCATGAATCAGTAGCACTAATATTTGGCACTTATTATGCTAACCTGCATCAGAAAGGGGACTGTGGAAGAAATTACAGAATCACAGAAGAGCTGGCTGGCAAAGGCCCTCTGAAGTCTCCTGTTCAGCTTGGAGCAAGACTTTCCCCAGCATTGGCTCTGATCAGCCACTGCTCCCTCCAGCCCGTTCTCACTGACCCCAAGGATGGGTATTTCACAGCCAAACTGCTGTCCTGTGCCAGGGCTCTGCCACATTCATGGCGAAGCTGCGCTCCCAGATCCTCCCTGAAGCAATGTGCAATACCCATCCAGCTACATAGATGGGGTTATACTCAGATTTCCAAAGTAATCCACAATGTGGTGTTACCTCAGTGTTGGCTGTCTCATGCCCCTATGCCCACCAGAGCAGTCTGTCGAAGTGCTCCTGGGGCTTTCTTAGACAGGGAATCAGAGAGCAGCTGAGCTAATGAGTGACTAAACCTGCTAACCCAAACATGGCAAAACTGTGTATGGTGGGAACTAGACTGTGTTATGCATAAGGAGTCAGACTGGAGCTGTGATTGTCCTTAGGTCTGCTGTCATCTGACTGGTGAGTGCTCAGCTCTGCAGCCTCCCTGCACAGGCACAGCCAATGCTGCTGTACAGTGCCCTTTCATTTGGCTTTTACTTGCAGACTGATCTGTCCTCCATGGCACTAATGAGACATCACTTGCAGTGTACCAATGTGAATCCAGCCTTGAGGTAGCCAGCGGATTTGGGGAAAAAAAAAATCTGGGTTTTGAAGGTTTAGACATTCTAGAGGAAGTAACTCAATAAGAATTACTGGAATGTCTTTTGCTTTTCTCCCTGAGCATCCTGAGTGCTTTCTTTTCCTACCTTGTGTTCCAGGTGATATGGGGGATTATTTCCGGCTGCTGCTGCCTGGCACTTACACTGTCACAGCCTCTGCAGAGGGGTACCAGCCCCTGACAGTCACAGCAACAGTGGGCCCAGCTGCACCTTCATTGGTGAGTCAGGCTGCATAGTCACAAGGGTTTCTCAAAATATCTTCACCCCAGGGAAAAAGAAATGTGGTGAGGGATGTCTAGTAAGCAGCAGAGAAAGGAGATAGGCTGTAGAGCAGTTCCAGTGGCTATAGGTTATCTGTTTTGGTAGACAAGGCTCCACACAGCTCACAGCAGGGAACAGAGTGAAGACAATGCCAGGTGCCTTTCAATTCCTTACTGAGGCCTTACAGCTGCACTGGGCTGCCATACCAGCTCCTGTGTCCTTCTGCCTCTTGGCCATGGGAGAGGTCCTGGCTGGCTGGGACTGCTGCTCTCCAGCTTTCCCTCCATCCTCTTCACTCTCCAGGATGAGATGATGTGGAGACAGCATCTGTTCCCTGAGGTTCAGTTATCCCTCCAGCTTTGTGTCTTTCAGCACTCTGCTGTCATCTGCCTTCTGCCTGGGACCAAATATGTTGTCAAACTCATAGCAAGAGGCTGGAGTCTGCTTTTCTTTTTGCTAAGAGCACCAAAGACAAATGGGAACTGAGTTGTGACAAAGAACAGCCAAGCACCTTCAGGAAATGAAGTGCTCTTGACACTGGTGTGTCTCCTAGAGTGTCTTTCTGAGGGCTGGCTGGACAACTAGAAATTGGTGGTAAAAAAAGTGGGTGTGATCCCTACCCTTGCTGCTGCCTTGTGAGCATGGTGGAACCACAGATGCAGACTCCTCAAAGGACCAGCAGGACCCCCCCGTCTGCAGCATGCTGGCACATCATTTGCTTCACTGTATGAACGCTGGCCAGGCTCTGCTGTAAATACACTGTGGTTGTTGTCCCACCTTCCATCTCTTCATCCCACTCTGCCCAGCTTCTGAAGTTCTTCCAGAGCTGCCCTCTTCTCAAAATTAGAAACCTTCTAATTTTCGTACTAAATTTATTTATGGTCAGTTTATGCCTATTTGTTCTTATGCCAATGTTGTGCTTTAAATAGCTCTTTTTCTTCCCTGGTGTTTATTCCCTGGTGTATTTATAGGGAGCTGTCAAGCCCAGTCCTTTGTTTTGCTAAGTTAAGCACCCAGCTCTTTGGGTTTCCGTTTTAAAACAGATTTTCTTTTTACGGTGTTACTGTAGAAGACTGATTTGTTCCCTGATGGTCTGATTTTTGCGTATCTCCTCTCACAGCAGCCCTCCTGTTCCAATTTCTGAAACACCTCCCGTACTCACTGTTCACCCCATCCCTCTCCCAAGAAGCCCCTACGGCCCCGTTCCAGTTTCACCTTTCTGTTTGGCCTCCCCATTCCCCATTTATCTGATGCTATGTTTTGCACACTCTCTGGCCCCTTCTCCCTCTTGTAACTGCTTGTGTGGCTGTAGTGGATGGAGGTTTCTTTTCTGGAATTTTTTTGCCTGGATCCACTGGAAGCACTGGTTGCTGAAAGACTGATTAAGTTAACAAGATGCAATTTAAAAAGAACTGTCTGTCCTAAACCACACTGTGTATTAAATATTCACAGAGATGCAAAGCAATGCTATGTCTCTACTCTCTGGTGAGAAAAGGAGAATAAAGTATAATAAAATAGTCCAGTCCCTTGCCATTCACAGGTCCTCTCCCAAAGCATCCTAGGACACTGCATTGCCACAGGAGCAACTCTGCATAAGAAACATACTTCTTTGTTAGTACATTTTCCACAGGAGGAAAAAAAATAACAGCTGCTTTAAGAACTGAGTTCCTTTAAGAATGGCTGAGACCCCTTATTGTTTGGCTTGGCCTGAGAGTCAGCTTCGAAGGCAAGCGGCAGAGGCAGGTCCTGCAGACCCCCTGAGCCAGCAGAGCACACGCACGGTGTTAAAGGGAGTTTCCTTTGTTCTCCCTCCAGGTGCATTTCCAGCTCAAACAAGAAGTGGTGAGAAAGCCTGCGGAGCGTAAAGCCTCGGGCACACGGATGAACAACAAAGCCCTTCAGAAGAAGGTCGTGCCAAGAGCCACCCGCCGGGGGACCCAAAGATGAGGACGGCTCATTTGGCTGAGAGCTGGGGAAGCCATTTACATGAGGCCTGGCTGATGACTCCAGCCAGTGAACTTTCCAACAGTCCAGCATGAAACTAGCCCAGATTATTAGGTTATTAAAAAAGGAAGTATTTAATCCCTGAGCAAACTGTGAAGTCATTCACAACAAAGTGTTCCTGGGCTACAGTTCCCTGGGCAGTGTGTCTGTGTGTGCTGAGTCCTTCTCTTGCACTTGCTCCATGTCAGAGAGCTCTGCTCCCTTTACACCTAAACTGTTGCTACAGCCCTCATGAAATGCCACTAGTGTATACCAGAGATAATGAATTCAAGCCTTGGTGTAAGCTGCACTCACAAGCTGGGCACATGAACATTAGTCCTCTGGGTGCAAGTGCCATGCTTCTCCCTCAGGTAAGGACACTTGCTGCCTGCAGACCTCAAAGTTAGGGGAAGGTCAGTTTTAAAGCAGGCAGTGATGTGAGCAGCTCTGAACCACATGCAGCACAGCTATTGCTGACTGGTAACTCTAGGAGGTGATGGTTCCAGGTCATCTCCTGATCTTGATGTATAGATGGGACTTATTAGTAGCTGATTTGGATTATTTGTAGTCAGATAGGCTGAAATTATACATGCTGGCAAAAGCAAAGTATTATCCTGTCTCCTTAAGTCTTCAGACCCAAACCAGATGGCTTGCTGAGAAGTCTGCTCTATCCAACCCAAACTATTATTCTGAGCACAGAAGCAACTAGGTGAGATCTGACAACTGATGATGAGTAGAAGTCCAAGCCAGATTATTTGGATGCTCCTTTGAGACAAATACCCTGAACCTTGGTTCAATATGCAATAGGGAAGTGTGGATGCTTGATGCCAGCACTGTGCAGTGCAGGTACAGCATAAGCTGTGCAAGTTGTAATTGGGTGAGGAGAGAAAGGATCCATAATTCAATGAGGTGGGGTACTACAGGCTGAGGCTTAAAATGCCTCTTAGGCTGTGTGAGCCAGTTAGGAGTGGAAGCAAGAGTAGAAACAAAGCTGGTAAAAATATCTTAAGCAGGCAAAACCTTTCTAGCATTCTTCGTTGAAAATAAGTAACTCCAGAGGGGTAAACAGTACCGCCTATATGCCCCAGTGATTTCTTGTCTCCTTGGCTGGTTATCCCAATCTCCACCATACAGCCACCAGTTACACTGTTTCTCTCCCTGTCTAAAGCCTGTCGAAAAAGCGTCTCCTTTGCTTCTCCTCTTTTGCAAACATCTCTTCGTTTCCTGTGAGCAACCTGTACCGCCCTACTGCAGAAGCAATATTCTGCATTTCACCCTTCACTGTCACATCCTCCTCTGTCTCTGCTACAAGATGCTGGTGGCATTTTCAGCATTAGCAGCACACACACACACTCTTGTAGCTCTGCCTGCTAACAGAAGCTCTTTCTCTGTCGTGCCTTTTCTTGTAAAGGCAGAGGAAGCTGTCCCTTGCAGGTTAATTATACAGGCTGTTGCAAAAAAGTGCCCAGAATGGTAATGCTCTTAATAGTGGCTACGAGTGATTTTGGTCTGCAGAAACCAGTAGGAGCTGGAGACACTGACCAGTTCAGCAGTCACAGCCAAAGTTGAACTCCACGGTTTTTTGGTGGTTTTTTGTTGTTTGGGTTTTTTTTTCTCCTTTTTTTCTGAGGCAGAAGGAAATGAAAAAGGATGGCAAGGCTGAGATGCTCCAACTTCTGTGTGGTTTAACTCTTCCTCTGGCCAAACCCAGCAGCATCACTGCAGATGCTGGACCTTCCTGTTGGAAGCCACATGTCAGTGCACATTCACCCAAGGGATTTCCTGGTGGACATGCAGGCAGGACGAGGGAGGGCACCCTGCAACCCACGGCCTGGCCACATGCAGCACTTAGAAGGGTCTGCTCTCACTAAGTGTCAGGCCCATGTGCAGAAAGTTATTGCTGCCCTCAGCTACAGCACTCTGCTGGCTGAGCTGACTGCTGACTTCTGAGGATGTGTATGAAGCTGAAAGCAAGGAAAGAGCTCCCAGGGAGCAGCCTTCAGTTGGCTAATTCAGCTGGGTGGTCTCTGGACAGGGTGATGCTGAGAGCCGCCCATGCCGCCTGCATCCCAGCAGTGTCACCGGTCGTCTTGCTGAGCCTGCTGGCTGCAGGGTGCTCTCATGTTGCCCTCTTGTGGTCCTAGAAAATGTGGGACCGGCTCAATTCCACTTTCCAGGGCAGAGTCAGAGGAGGGAGAGTCCTTCCCTAGAAAAGGACAACCCGCCCAGGAGGCCACACCACAGGCTGCTATGGGGTTGGCAGTGCAGCAGAAAAATTTGAGTCTCAGTCGCAAGCGTTTTCCCCTACAAGAGGGTTCCTGCAAGATACAGCCCTCTGGAGGTCTCTCTCTCTGGGCTGGGATTTTTCCAGCTCATTCTCCTCCCAGCTCTGAATACTTTTGTGTTGAACAATTTGGTAAAGCTCCACTTGGCCGTGGCTGAGCTCTCCACGTGAAAACATGGTTACAAAATGTTTCTGAGGCAGGATTTTTAAGCGCACCCCTCAAAGGCTTGCCATGAGCTTCGCCCCAGGTGTTGCAAGAAGCGTGGGCTAAAAAGGGCACAACCTTTAGATGTAACATCTGCAGGATAGGGATTTCTTATGCTTTTGAGGCTTCAGTCAAGGCAAAAAGAGTTGACAGGTTTGTGTCAGAAGATACAGCAAAAAGTCAATCCTCCTCACCTTCTCTGGGCCGCTCATGATTTTGTAGACCTCTTCCCCAGCGTGTGTCCTTCTTCCAAACTGATGAGTCCCAGCCTACAGTTTTTCACTGTACAGTCTGTTCCCATGTCTCTGAACATCCTTACCACCTGCCTCCAAACCTTCTTCCATTCTCTATTACCCTTTCTGAGATGAAAGGACCAGATCTGTATGCAGACACTGGAAAAACATTTAAACAAAGTGAAGCCAGGCCCAGGAAAATGAACCAAAATTCTTATAGGCAAAACTGTGAAGATCTTGGGGGAAGCAGGGCAGATAGAAGATTGTATGCAATGCCTTCTCATTTCTGTATCTGGCATGGAGGAGGCAGAAAAGGGAAAATACAAATAAGTGAACTCAAAGAAGAACAAAGCAGCTTGGACCAGGCTGTCGGCAGAGGAGAGTTGGTTATGGCAGTGACCTGAAAGTCTGCAGGAGGGATTGGTATGATGAAAAATGCTCAAAACCTTCTTCAGCAGGCAAGAACAACAGAAATTTTGGGTGAGAGGACATCTAGAGCCCTGTGGCAGGGACTGGTGTCCATTCTTCGGCACCAGTAAACTGTCTACAAGCATCCCCACCTGCAGGGAAGAGAGCGCCTGTGCAGCTTCAGGCTCCCTGCCCGCGACACCGTGCCATGGCAGCAGTGCGGGTCCCCACCTCAGGAGAACAGACGGGAGCCGGTACCCAGCCTGTGCACGTACTAACACGACTGAGAGCCGGCGTGCGACGCGTTCCGCTCACCCGCTCCTGGCTGGTGGCAAGTCAGGCTGAGATCTGTGTGGTTGCTATGGAGAAGTGTAGCTAAATGCACAAACAAGTGCCAAACAGTGAAAACTGCTCAGGGGGACGTAGAGACTGCAGGCTTTACAACGTGCTGCTGAGGGATGGTATCCCTTGGGGCATGGAGGCTTTTTTTAGCCTGCCAGGAAATCCAGCGCGGGACGAACCATACTTGGTATGCCAGATCCTCTGTGATGCACAAACTGGCCCTCTCTGTCATGGATTTCTGCTGGGGAGCTATTGCGTTTTCCCCATCTTGATGCTTTGGCATGATCTTACAATGTATCTAAGCAGCCAAGGAGGCGGCTGGCGGCAAAGCTGAGACTGCACCAGATGGACAGTGTAGACCCACTCGTCAGGTGCTGCCAAAGCCAAAGCCGACAAGACAGCGAGATTCCCACAAGGCAGCAGCGGGGAAGGGGAGCCCCGGCAGTGCGTGCGAGGCGGCAGCGCTCTGTGGGGAAGCAGAGGAGGGTTTGCACAGGCAGCTGCCTGCCGTGCTCCGCGCCGGGCTCTCGAGTGCTCTGCCAGCAGTCTGGCCCGGTGCACGGCGCAGAGTGCCGCGTCCGGCCCGGAGGCTACGGGGTGGCTGCTCCCCAGGTCCCCGCGCAGGCACCCGGCTGGGCACCGTGTCCCGCGGCGGAGTGTCCCCGTGGGCCGCCGGGGGGAAATGCCTCGCAGCCTGGGGCCGCGCCGTGCTGCACA
>VXBQ01006096.1:11901-70337 GCA_013400175.1 Phainopepla nitens | reverse complement strand
GGCCGAGCCCCCGCCCCGCCGGCGCCTCTCGCACTCCGCAGCGGGCCCCGCTCGCCGCGGGCATGGGGCCTGCCGTGTGCCGGGGGCTGCCCTGGGCCGCGCTGGCCGGCGGCGAGTGCCCCAGGCTGGGTGGGTGCGCTCCCCTGGAGCCAGCCGCGCCAGGACAGCGTGTGGCCCTGCAGCCCTGCGTGCCCAGCTGGGTGCTCGCTGCGCCCCGGCCCACAGCACCCACGCTGCCCTGGGAGCGCTTCGGGCACCTGGGCAGCGTGGAGCGGCTGTGCGGCACAGCGGGAGCCGCCCGTCTGCTCCCTACATTGTGCATTGGGGTTGTGGTCTCTTAAGCCGTGTCTGTTCAGGCAGTGGTAACCCGCGTGGTCCCTATCAGGTAGGCAGGCAGCTGATGGTAACTGAAGTTGCCTGGGCAGCTTGTTGCAGGAGAGCACCTGGCCCTTTAGAAATTATGTGGCCGACCCAGAGTGGTTTGGCACCGGAGTCTGGAGCTGTTGCACCCATGAGGGTGGCACAAGTGATTGTACACAGAGAGCAAAGCTCAAGGCTGCAGCGCCGTGCCTTTCCCGGGTGCTCCTCCAAAGGCATTCACTCGGTTCAAGGCAGCCTGAGAAGAGAAACTTAAAAGAATACCCTGTTTGTTTTCACTCTCACAAACACAAATCCCTCTTGCAACACTGGCAGCCTGCCCTCATTGCCTTGTACTTATCAGAGATGAACTGGAGGTGTCTCCTCCTGTGGCCTTGCCAGAGGATGAAGGCTTGGGTCACTCTCAGCATACCCGGAGAGGCAGCTGCTGCTTCTCTGCTGTCCCTTTGCTGACCCTAAGTGGTACCTCAGCTAATCCTGTCCTTGATGCAATTTGGCCTTTGGGTTCAGACATCTCTCCTGCTGTTCTTGCTGTTTGAAATTCTCTCTCCACTTCTGGCCTTTCATCTCTCATTCTCCTTGCCATAGTACCTAGGAAGCCTCTAGTTGTGGCATAAGCATTAATATCTGCTTTGAGGTTTGTCATGATTCCATAACTTTCAGTTTCTTCTTAAAAGGCTTTCTTTCCCCTTGCCTCTGCCATTCTCTCCTTTGCTTCCACTGAGGTTTTATCTCTTTGTCTGAAAGAGTTCATAGATACAGAATTTGCAGTTTTGCAGATGCTTTGCCAAGTACAGCCTCTGTACCGTGCTACAAGACGTCACCATCAACCCCCTCATCTTGACTCACTCTGGCTGTGAGTCGTGCTGGGCAGTGTCTAAATGCGTCCTGCTCGTCTGGGAGGCCTGCATAGTGCTGAGAGTGCCCACGTCTCTGGGCTGGCCTCTGCTTTCTGTTCGTGAGATCCTCTGTTCTCTCAGGGCCAAAGGTTTCAGTTCTCTCCAGCTGCTCTGCTTAGAATTAGCAGTGACATTAAAAACTAGTATGAACATACAACAGTTTTAAAGCACTGTTGATAATGGGATGGGAGGAGCTGAGCGGTAGGGGCAGAGGAAAGGAGTGATTCCCAGAGCTTTACAGGGCACCACCTTTGTCAGCTGTCATGGGAACCATGGCTATGTGACCTCTTGGGGTTCTGAGTGCAATTGAGGTGTCCCTGCAGTGGGTGACTTCAGATGGACTTTGTGACACTGGTGATGTGAGCATAGGTGGGACAGCCTGAGCTGTGCTTACCTTAGCACTTCACTGCCTTAACTGATAATTTCCCCTCAGCCTCCAGCAAAAGTATATTTCCAATCACATTGCTCAACCCCGCTTCTGAGTGACGCAGCTTTTACTTTGTCTTGTTTTTAGAACCTTTCTGTTGGGAGATAAAATTTATTGCTTCCTTCTCAGGAGCACCTAGGGACTCTGACAGGAAGAGATCCAGGTAGCAGCAGAGTCCCTGCTGGGGATGAGGTTCTTTGGAGATAACACTACAAAAAAGGAATGGTGGCAGGCAAAGAACAGAGTTTCCAAGTAAAACTCAAGTAATTTCCAGATTACTGGACTCCCCACCCAGCAACCAAAGCATCATAATGGGCTTCTGTCCAAAAAGTTATCTTGAAGAATATTGTTCAGGCTGCAAAATCAAGTGCTACAATGTTAAGGAATGTCCTTGTAGCCCCAGTTCAACTTGTTTTGGATATGTACTCAAGGTGTAATGACTAATTTTGTAATTGTATGCTACTTACCCCCTGTAGCCCAGCCACAGGTTCTGCACAACAATGGTGATTCTGCTCTTAGGGTTTTGTCTGTTCCTTATTCTAAGTTGTATCATTTTAGCCTGTCTGCAAAACTGGGAAGAGACGCAGCACCTTGCACCTTGGGGTGGGAGAGGACAGGGCTTTGTAACACAGTCTGTAAGGTGTGCGCTGCCACAGCATACAGAATTTGGGAAACTCTTGTCTTCCAAGCTGGTGTTCTGGCCTTTGCATGCTTGGGACCCCACTGCCAGACATTAAATATCCATCCCAGTCATCTTGCTTACATGTTATGGAAAGGTGTTCTGCTTTGCATTAAAAATTGATGCTGTGCTCTAGTTTCCAGATGACTTTCGTTTGCTTGCCGTCTGGCTCAGCACAAGCTCCTCTTGCTTCCTTGCCCCGCCACTCTTAACCCTCACAAACACCACCAGCCTGCCCTCAGCCATGTCCTGCAACAGAGCCGGTGAGAACACTTGACAGCCAGAGCTCAGCTGGAGAGAAGTAGAGGTTTGAATGACTTACTTGGTACAGGCAGCGTTCTTGTGCTGCACAGGTGTGGTGGGAAGCCAGAGCTTGCTTAAGCAGCCCCTCTACTTGATAGTCCTGGTTCTTAAGGGGTCAGTGATCCGATCAAAAATGTATTAATGGCAATGATTTTTTATATATCAGGTCACAGACAAAGCAAAAGAAGCTATTTCTTTTTAGAGTGAGAAGATTCCTCTTCCTCCTGGGAGCCATGTGGCGTTAGGAGGTGGAGCGCAGAAGAGCTCCCACGTTTCCCACTGTGTGAAGCTCAGCTGGAGGACTCTTTGGGATCTGCTGAGACAAGCAGCGTGTCCTAACAGGAAGCTGCAGTGATCAGCATTTCCCTGGTGGGAGAAGGCTCCTCTCCTCAGCACCATTTGTTGGGGGTTTGCCCTGCTTGCTGCGTTGTCCATTCTGTTGGGATTCACAGGATCAGATCTGCATTCGCTGGAGCCACAGTCCCTGCACTGGCACCATCTCCAGCTGGGGCCCAGGCAGCCTGGCTCAACGGGGTATTGTTTATTCCACCCAGGAATGTGCAGGCAAGCAGGGACCTCGGGGAGCTTTACAGAGCAACATGTTCTGCTCTGAGCAGGGAGAGGGAGTGTGGGTGGCCATAGCTCTGAAGGATGGTGGGAGCAGTCAGGGCATGCTGGTGTGCAGGTAATGTCCTATCCTAGAAGTGTGAATGAGGACTGTGCAGGCTGTGCAGATGCATTGGGGAATGGAGGAGGGAAGGAGGGCTGTAGATTTGGAGAACACAGGGAGGAACAGAGTCTTAGTATGTAGTTAGTATGTCTTAGTATGTAGTTAGTAAGCTTCTGTTCCTGACACAATGGTGTGAGAAGCCAAGCATAACTGCTGGTTCCTCCTGCTGTGAGCTGGGTACTGGTCCTGCAGCCTAGAGCACAGCAAGAGCTGCAGCAGATCTCTGGTCAAAGCTAGTCCCAGCAGCTGGAGGGTGCACTGAACTGAGGGGTGTCTGTGTCACTGGGGGTGGATTGTGTTTTCAGTGGACAGACACATGAGTGGAAGGAGGTATGAAAATATCTAGGTGAAATGCAAGGTGTTTTTCAATTTTTAAAAAGATCACTGACAGCATTTGTTTAATATTTTTAATATTAATTTCTCTAATTTTGTGACAAGCTTGTCTTTTATACATTTCTGGGAGTATGACATTCCTGGTCTACTGCTCATGCAGGTTCTAAGGTTTTTATAGAGATTGAGACATCTGCTGGACAAGAATCCACTTGTCCCTCTTATGCAAATCCTGTGTGCCTGTGGAAGCCTACATGGCATATTTTGGTCTGTTTGGTGAAATATTAATTTTTCAGTTACAGTGCAGTCATACCATCCATAGTCAGTTCTAACAGTGCTGCTTCTTGAATGAGAAGCTGGAATGTATTACTTAGTGGCAAAACAAGAGGCACCTGTTAAGTTTGGTTTCCTTGCTGCTTAATTTGTGGCATCCATCTGTTACCATTTTTTATCTCATGGTCTGAGCAGCGCTTTGGGATAGGAGTGGATTAGCTGCCCTCAAACCCTTTGGGTCTCCCTTTTTACTGAGGCTGTTAATACTTCTTGTAATCAGCCTAAATGGCCTCTTCACATTGCTGCCTTATCTCTTAAGTGCTTAAAATACTTGCTTCAGGATCTTTAGTAGTCCTGCCTCCATCTAAGTGATGGTACTTCTAGCAAGTGCCTGACAATTACATTTGATGCTGGTGAGTCCGTTATTTGGGATTTCTTACCCTGCACAATTTCAGCTACAAAAAGAGGAGGGATAGAAGAAGTTGTCAGAGTTTGTGTGTAAATGCCTTTTCTTGGCTGCTGTGACTTGACCCAGTCTGTGCTGAAGATCTCAAAACAATATTGTAACTGAGTTAATAGCGATCGTTTCATACTGGTCCCTCCTTCCATCAGCCCACGCTGGACCAGACACGCTCCAGAGCTAACAGCAAAATGGGATAAGCAGTCTTCCATGAAGGTAATGTTAGTGCGTGCTGAGCATGCACGCATGCAGACTGGGGGGGAGTGATTAATGCCCTGGGAATCCACTCTCTGCCTTGCTGCACAATGCTGTTGTGTCAGCCCCAGAGCTTGGCACCAGGCAGGCTGTGGTCGGGCGCCAGGACCACGTTACCTGGTTTGTGCAGGATCAGGCAGCGAGACAGAGCCTGTGTGTTCTCAGCGGGCGAGTTCCTGCTGCGCCACAGCTTCATACTTGCACAGTGAGGCTCTCTTTGGATGCGGGTCTGCTGCTGGGCGGGGGCAGGAGTCCTGCGATCCGCAGTCCTGACCTCCGCCAGCCTGAAAGGCCAGAGTTTGCTCAGTTGTGGCAGAGCTCTCCCTCCTTCCCTCTGGCAGGCAAGGATCACTCATCCTTGAGGTGAGAGGTGCTTGGCCAGCTGTCAGGAGCCATGACTCACAGGGGATCACAGGCGGGGCCCTGCTCTCCCTGCAATCTGCTTTTCCTTCTGGAGGCTCTGCGAGAGCTGTTGCTGAATGTTTGTTTTCACCAGATCTAGGGTGGATCTGGGAGAAGCTCGGGTCCACTATTAAGCCTGAAGAGTTGGACTCAGTAAGTTTCCAGTCTGGAATATGCTGGGAGGCTTCCTTCTCTAGGTGGGGGTTTGTAGAAAATGTTGGCAGGCAGCACTGCAGGGAGTAAGACAAGGCCAAAGTCTTGGAAAACATAATATTTTGTGTTCAATTCATGTCATGGAGCAAGCAAACTCCACAAGACTGATTCACTACTTGCAAATACAGGGGCGTGCTGTCTATACTCCAGTGGACTCAGGGAGTGATCTTGCTCTTGGTACTGCTGAGGGAACATGAGCCTGTTGGCATTCTTTTTTTGGCAGTTTCAGAGGTTGCTTCACGCTTTCTTACAAGCTGCCTCTCAGGGAATGCTTTGGACATGAATAGATTAGTGGTTTATTATAACTAATTAATATATATATGCTGGAACTATTGCAGTCCTGCCTGTCCCTCTCTATCTTCGTCTCATTGGAAAATCTTGCACATTTTAATGATGAGTCCCCAGAGCTGCAGGTGTGTTAAAGGAAGTGACACTCCCGTTCAGCACAGACACTGTAATCCTTGCATACTTCTGCCCATTCTTACATTACGCCTTTGACAGAAGACATACAAGAAATCTCACTGTACCATCATGTGCTCCTGGAGAAACTACCCCAGCGCAGCAATGATGCCTGCAATATGTTTTTCCCTCTTTGTCCAGTGCTGCTGTGAAGTTTGAATATTCAGAGTATGGCAAGGATTCTGAGGAGCCTGAGCTCAGCTGGCAGCCTGTCTGGGGGGTGGAGGGCAGCCCGGGTGCCTGCAAGGGGCTGCTGCTGCGCCTGTTCCCATGAGAACATGCAGCAGCATGCCCCAGCCACCCCACCTCAAACAGCACAAGGATCCTTACTTGTCTCCAGTATTTTCAAGCTAATTGATGTCTCTTCTGCCTTTTTCCCTGCTCCACATGGTCATGTTTTTAATACTGTTACTCCTTCTGCCTCAGTAGGTTTCTGCTATCCTGAACTGCAGCTCTTTGTGCTCCTGATTCACTCCAGCCCATTCATCTCTTTTTGGTGGCAGAGTGCTGTCTGCTGCTGGATATTGGGCTCTTTGTTTGTACAGCCAGCACAAAGCTGGTGACAAAGGGTCAGTCTGTGTCCCAAGGAGCCCACGTGCTATGGGGAAGGCAGTCGAGAGCAATAGGAGTGACAGACAGACAGGATGGCAGAGGTGAGGGTGGCCAGGGGCACGGCGCGCTGGTTGCAGCAGAGGAATGGCTGGGGGCGGGGAGAGACGTGATGAGGAAGCTGTTCCTGCCGAGTACAAACCCGCTTTGTTCCCAGGAGGTGAGTCGGACTGGATAAACAGAATGGTCCCGTCAGCAGAAAGCCTTTCCCTGGCTGGATCCCCCACTGGAAGCTTGCTGCACCTCGTTAGCAGGGAAATATTTGTCCTCCCTCTTAGCTTCCCCTCTTCCTAACTCTGCGTGGCTCAGGTGGGCTGTGCATGGCTGTACGGAGAAAGGGTGTCCTCGGGGTGGCCGCGTGTGTGTGTGTTCTGCTGTGTTGCGTTGTCGCTGGGCTCTCTCTGCCCTTAGCTGGGCAGGGGGTTTGACCAGCCGAGCTGAGATGGGACGGGTGTCCCCGGCTGGGCGGCGCTTGGAGCCGGGCTGCTCGGAGCCGCTCTGGGGAGGGAGGAGAACGGGTCCCGTGGCAGGGAAGCTGTGTCCAAACGGACAGAGCAGGGGCTCTGCTTGTGCTGTGGGAGGAAAGCAGCCTGTGCTGAGGGGGCTGGTGGGGAGGACGCCGATGTGCCAGCGTCGCAGAGGGCAGGGCTCTGAAAGCACCGAGGAGGGGTGTTGGCAGTGCTGTCCTGTGCCCGTACTTGCAGTGGGTCAGGGAGTGAAAGCAAACTCACTGGTCTGAGGTGAAGGTGGGGAATAATCTTAAAAGTTTCTGGTTGCTTTGGATGGGTTAACCTTTCTGTTCCCATCGTGAGGGATTTGGGAAGAGGCAAAGGGGCAGCTTAAGCTGCAGAACTGCTGCTGCCTTGGTGCACTGTATTTCCTTGACAGTGAGGTTGAAAAGCAGAAATTCTACAGAAGAGTGTCCTCAACAGTCACTTCGAGAGGAAGGGGAGAATCCAGGACATAGCCCTTGAGAAGGAGGTCTTTGCCTGTTTTCACATCTCCTGCCAGGAGGAATTTCAGCCTTGGCTCCCAGAGCCTTGGGCAGGGTCTCCCTCATCTCAGTCTGACTTCTGCCAAGAACCATGGTGAGGCCGCCCAGGGGATGTCTGAGCCAGGTACCTAGAAGGCAGAAAGGATATTTCCAGTCAGGTCTGAGAATGCGGATGGTGACATGAGCTTGCCTGAGTGGACTTTGTGCCTCTTGCTGGGTCAGAATTGTGGTGCTGGTTCAGCATTCGTTTCCTGTGACCTTGAGTGGTGGCATGGGGAGGAGGATTCCTGTGCCCATCCTGACAGAGAATGTGTGATGGGACGTGCAAGTGGGTGGTGCTGGCTGCCCACCAGGCCCTGTCAGGCTGGGCCCTGCCCCACATGTCAGGGAAATGCTGAGCTTCCTCCCCTCCTCTTGCTTCCTTCCTGACAGGAATTCACTTCCAAATTTCTTGCTGCTTGTCCCCGCTCTTGCAACACAAATACATGATCCTACAGAGATAGCCAGAGGGGTGGGATAAGGCAGGTTAGATGTGGGGGCTGCATTGCTGCAGCCCCTCGGCTCCTGCGGCACGTGGCGAGGGGTTGGCAGGGAGCTCAGGACAGGATCTCCCCCCGTCTGCCTCTGTGCTCAGGAAGGGTTTTACTTCCTGAGCCCATGTGTGATAATTTCAGGTGTTTCTGGGTGCTGACAAACTTCTCACTGTCTCAGCCTTAGGCACTGACCTGCCTTCAGACCCTGCACAATGGAGGCTGGCTCCGTGGTGCGGGCAGTCTTTGATTTCTGTCCCAGCGTCTCTGAAGAGCTGCCCCTCTTCGTGGGAGATGTCATCGAGGTGTTGGCTGTGGTGGACGAGTTCTGGCTCTTCGGCAAGAAGGAAGGTGTCACAGGTAAGAGCTGGAAGTGCCTGCACCTGGGTCCATATGAGTGCCAGCTAAATGTCCGCTCCATGAGCACGTCTTCTCTTGGTGGGGAAGGACCTGCTTTGATTTACTAAATCTTTTGTGAGACTTTGATTGTGACTGAGAGTGCAAGTTGCCACTGGTCACCTGCCAGCTTTGTGTCAACTACTCAGACAGCTTGTGTGTTGTTTTTTGAGAAAGGTTAGTGGAGAATCACTTCTTGAGGAGATGGGAGCTTCACAATACTGGTTGTTCCAGTCTCTGTAGAGAAACTGCCCATTTCCTGGCTAGTTTGTGTGCTGACCTGCTGTGGCAGTGGAAGGGGAGAAAGGAAACAGATGCACTGAGCATGGAAATGCATCCACTCTGGACACCAGTCCAAGTGACCTTGTCGGTGGAGATACAACAACATGTGTCCTCCCAAGCCCTCTGACTCAGCCCCACATCCTCCTTTCTGCTTCAGAGCATCTTTCTGCACAAATTTCCATCAATATCTAGGTGCCTGAAGTGGTGTGCAAGTCTCTTAAACTTTTAGGGGGGTGTGAGAAACCTCTGAAGCATCAGAATGCTCTTAGTGAAACACTAAGAGTCTCATAGTCTCTGTTTAGGCAGCTCTTTCTCATCTTTATCCTACTGTTAAGATGTGTGAGCTCTTGGGGAGATGAAAGCCAGGCCACTTCAAAGCATAAGCCTGCCTCTGTCTTCAGCATGAGGGTGGGATTGATTTCATCCCTGGCTGTAGAGATGGGGCTGCTATTGTAGCAACACTCTGGTCTCCCCTAACAGCCACAAGGTGGACACCTGTGCTCCTGTTCACCTTTGTCTGAAACAAAGGTGGACAGGAGCACTTCTCTCCTGTGCTCCGTGTGACTGATAAGTGGCATTGAATGAGCATGTGTCTGATCCTGTTGCTGAAGTCATTGGCAAAGGATTATGTGTGCAGTTTCCAGCAGTTTTATCTCCCAGCACAACTGGTGAGGTTGTTCAATAGAAGATGAAACTATTAAGGAATAACAAACAGATGTGTGTCATAGCTCAAAGATAAACATGCTGAAGTCAAACTGAATGTTTTTAATGACCTTTAACTCAAAACCCAATTGCATTCCTACTTTCCCTTGGAACAGTTGTTGTAGTTTTCTGCCCAGCTTTCTGAGTTAAAGTTATAGGGAATTGAAAAAGTGTTTTAGAATAGAAGCTATGGAGGTATTACAGCCTAGAACTCATTACTCTGTGGAATAATTACTGTAACTCCATGTATAGTAATTCCTTTCTTACAGCATTATGTTGTTTCCTTGTACAGAGCAGGATACTAAGATAAGGAAAAAGAGATTTGGTTAAAACTGTGAAGGATGCAGCAGAGTATAGCAAATGCCAGATTGCCTAAACACAGTGCAAAGCTCTGAGCGTCTAGGATATGGTGTTTCTAGGTTTTATTAGAAAATATCTGGTCACCCAGAGGCAATGCTGGATGTGGTACTAGCCCTTACTTCATCATATCCCCTTGCCTCAGATTATATAAGAAAGACATTTTTAGTGGCCTTTGCAGTGGGCTCTGCCATGTCGTGTGCTCTCAGGACTGAAATTAGTATCTGATGGGTATCATGTGGTGGCCAACAAATGTGCCATGGTGAAACAGGTACATAGAATGACAAAGTGGGGAAGGTTCCTGGAGTCCCAGCAGTGCTGAAGCTGGGACAGAGCCTGTGACTCACAGGTGTGGCCATCCTGAGTGTGGCAGCCTGAATTCTGTGCTCAGACTGCACAGGGGCCAGGCCCTATAAGAGGAAGGAGCAGCAGGTGGATATGCCCAGTCAGAAGACACTGCTCTCATCATCCAGCACTACTGGATCTCTTAGTCCTTCCCATGGATCTGAGTTGGAAGGAAGCAGTAAGGGCAGAGAAAACCCAGTATGTCTGTTCCTGGAAGCTCCATGCTGATGGCACAGTCCCAGTAATGCACACAGCCTGTGGTTGCCTGGAGTGAGCCAAGGGCTCAAAGCTTTTTGTTCTCTGTTAGCTCTTAAGTACTTAAAACCCCAGGAATTCCTGACTCCCAAACTTGTTCTTCTTCCACCAGGCTATTGAGGCAGCCAGTGTAACTGGATATTTTCCTCTAGCAAGAGATGAATAGATCCCAAAATCTGGAAGGAGGGTGGAGGTGGTGGGGGGTCACAGGAAAGACTTCATTGCTGACAACTCGTTCTCCTTTTAGGGCAGTTTCCTAGCAGCTTTGTTGAACCTGTGGATATTCCCCCTTTGAAGCAGGGAGAAAAACTGTTTGTTTGTACCAATGACTTCACATCTCAAGAGCCAGGGAGCTTGTCACTGCAGAGAGGTAATCTCCATTCCCTTCCTTTGCTTTGCACCTCAAAAGCCTCACCTGTCCTTCCGGATGGATGAACCTAGTGACAGCATCCTGCCTAGAGTGACAAAGGAAAGAGGTGAATCTCCTAATACCTCATGACATGGGTCATGTCAAATCCACCATGGTCCTCTAGGCTTTTGCCAGTTTGATACCAGTTTCTCATGATCTGTCATTACTCATGAAACTCCAAAAATTGGCATCACCTGATCATAGTAAATTTACAACTGCCTTTTAACTGACCTCTAATCTCCAAATCTTAGACTTGCATTTGGGAGAGAATGAAAGCTTTGATGCATCTGCATGGCTTTTCAGCCAAGCTGTGTATCTTTGAGTACAAGAGGCTGCTGATACTTCATGCCTTAATCCCATCCTGTGCTTGTGTGCATCCCCAGCATGCACTGTGCTCTGACAGAGTGCCAGTCCTCACCCACAGCCAGGAGGGAACACGGGGAAGCAGGAGTAAGAGGTGGGAAGCAATAATGAGAGCAGTTTTGAACTGGTGTGTCTCATTCTCTGCAGGAGACTTGGTGATCCTGGGGGGGTCCCTGGCCTCCAGCTGGCTCCAGGGCCGAAGCAGCTGGGGTTCCAAGGGCTTTTTCCCCTCATCATGTGTGAGGGAGCTGTGCCTTTCAGTTCAGAGACGTCAGCTGTCCCAGAGCACTCTCCTGGAGGTGCCTGCCTACTCATTGGGCCAAGCCCGGGCCCTGATGGACCTGTCTGCTCAGCTGGAGGAGGAACTGGACTTCAGGGAAGGGGATGTGATCAACATTGTTGGTGTCCCAGAGCCTGGCTGGTTTGAGGGTGAGCTCAGAGGCTGCAGGGGCATCTTCCCAGAGGGTTTTGTGGAACTGCTTACTCCTCTGCGAGCACCAGGAACCTCAGTGGATCCAGAGCCCACAGGGACTTGTGACACCAATGGCACAGTAGAGATGCCCCCCAAAGATGACAAGGAGCCAGGGAGTACTTACGGTGTTGCCCTCTATCAGTTCCAAGCCCTGGAGTCCAAGGAGCTGGATTTTGATGTGGGTGACAGGATTCGGATTGTAGGCATTCTGGAGGATGGCTGGCTGGAGGGAGAGCTGAGAGGAAAACGTGGCATCTTTCCACACAGATTTGTGAGGCTGGAAGCCTCTGAGGCTTGCAGGGAAAAGGTGAGTGCTGGGGATCTGCAAGGTGGAAGCAGTTGTGGATTGACCATCCATCAAGATCCAGAAAGCACTTGCTCTGAAACTCCTCCTTTGCCAGGGAAAGATAGCAGGGAAAAGGAGGATGGCTTGGCTGCATACCCTGAGCCTGCCACCATTTTGTCTCACAAGGCAGGAGGGTCAGAGGGTCCTCTTGGCACTGACTTAAGACAGCAGCAGGACTTTCCCAGCACGGGACACCAAGAGCCACTTCCCAAAGGCACGGTGGGCTCGGTCCCCTCTAACCACACAAAGACAGTCAATGGCATTCTCCCCTCTGCTCAGCCGCCTCCCAACAGCAACAGGCCTGGCCAAGCAGGTGAGCTGGAGCCTGGGGGAACCGTTTCAGCCACCCCAGGAAACTCAGAAACTCACCCCCTCTCTAAGCATGATGGAGACAGCCCCACTGTGCCCTTGCAGGCTCCCTGCTTCCCCCAGAATCCTTGCAGGAGCCAAGTGATTTCATCTCCTAATAGCTGGGCAGCATCCCAGCCCCAGGAGAGCCAGAGCAGGACCCAGGACCTAGACAATTGGATGGACAGTAAACTGGAGAAGTCCAAGCCCTGTTCCAGCTTAGAAACTGCCCAGGTGAGCCTGGACACACGGGCTGGGAGCTGGGAGGAGTGCTGCCCTCTTGCAGTGCAGGGGGACGGCTGCACGGACCTGGACTCCAAACTGACAGAGCAGCTGGCCCAGTTTGAGAAGAGTCTGTCAAGTACTGGTGCGGAGCAGGACAAGGTCTCCCGTCACTTCTCTATCTTGGACTACAGCTCTGAGAAGGACATTGTCCGTGGGTCTCCCGAATCTGTGTCCCACTCCAGGCAGGCAGAGAGGAGAAGGGCCCTGAGGCCACCCCCTCCCCGGCCCGGCAGCCTTGCGACACCGGCGGTGCACGTGCGGGGTGGCCGAGTGCCCAAGGGCAGGTCTCTGTCCTTCTCAGTCAAACCCTCCCGGCCCGCGCCCCGGCCTCCATCCAGCAACCAGCGGAAAAACGTGCCCCCTGCACAGCTTCAGCCCAGCACCCCAGAGCAGCGGGTGGAGGAGGGACGTGAGGACTTGACACAGGCAGGATCAGCCTCCTCCAGCTCCATCCTGCTCACTAGAATTGGGGAGGTGGAGCGAGATCTGGAGGCGTACAGCAAGACCCGTGCCGAGCTGAGCCTGATGCTGGAAGAGCAGCAGGATGAGCTGGTGAGAGCAGAGACCATGGAAAACCTTGATTTCTGTGACTCCAACATTGAGAGCCTCACCATGGAGCTGCAGGAGTTGAGAGGTGAGTTTACAACAGCATGGGATGGGAAATGCTTCAGGAGCACAGGTGCCTCTGCTGTTTTACAGATACTGTTGAAGGCAGTTTTTTATATCCTTTAATTCTTTTGATCATTTTGTAAGCACTGTTGCAGTACAATTCATCATGATTTTGCCTTGGAGAATCACAGTGTCTTTATCTGGATATCCCTTTGCCCTGGTCTTCCCTACCCCCTTTTCCTTCCAACTCTCCCATCTCCTCTTCCAGCCCCACCATACATCCAGAGCCTTCATCTCATCCACTCCCATATGTCCATGATGGAAAGCAAAACCACTGCTGCTGCAGTTCAGCAGGTCCATCTGTAGGGGAGTGATCAGCAACTTCAGGGTGGCTTTGCTGGTGGCCCTGCAGTAGAGATTTGAGTTGACATTTGTGCTGTGACTGCTCTCAACCTGTCAGGGCACTGGGTTTCCTGTGGTTTCTGCTCTGGTGCTGATACAGACCTGTGGGGATTTGTTATTCATATGAGAAGGGGTGCACAGAAGGGGACTGAACCTGACCTGGGAGTGGGATGGATTAGTGGGCCAAAAGTAAAGCCTGCCCCTGTGTTCCTGCCATCTGTGGAGTCCAGGACAAGAAAATAGCACTGTTCTGTTAGCAACAGCAGCAAAGAGCTTACAGTTGTGGCATATCTGTAGCTGAAAATGCAACTTTTGTTCTTGCACCCTAGAAAAAAATTACTCAGGAAAGAGGAATTTCCCATGATTATATCAGCATATTTGGTCTCTGAAACCTGAAGATGCCATGTAAAGATGAGTGCTGTTAATTATGTTATACTTGATATTACAGTAGACAAATGGAAGGATAGGATCACATACATCTTCTCCCACAGTCCCTTCCCAGGCTTCTCCCAGGAGCTCTGACACTGCAGTTCTGTTACTGAAACCCACGATGTGCAGGAAATGTGGGCACTGCGTGCAGGAGATGGAGTGAAATGCCAGCTCCTGCCTGGGAGTTACTCACTGTGACTTCATTGCCTCCATCCTCCCACTGCTTAATCAGAGCTGGGGAGCCCAGGCACTTTGCTGCACGATCATGTCTGAGGCAGAGCATATGGGAATGAAGGCTGATATGGGCTCACCAGGAAAACAGGGTGACAAACAGCCTCCATGTCAGTGGTGTGCAAAAGGGATGATTGGAAGGAGGTCTAGAGGATTTGAAACTAGATGATATAACTTGAAGGTAGGAAGAGAAGAATCTAGGCTGAATCTCAAGGGAGATTTTCTGATGGGATGGACCTTGCTGAGAAATGCCTCCTACCGTCCCAGTGCTTCCTGGCAGAGGACTGATCCTGTGGAACCTGCTGATTCCTGGAACTGGAAGTTTTAGGCAACTATCCTGAGGCATCCTCAAGCTAGTATCCTTTCAGTAGTCCCAGGGGATGTTTCTCCAGTTCAAGAGACTTTTCTAGCCCTGTGATAAAGATGTGTCTTACCCAAGCTCTGTCATGTCCCTTCTGACACGTCTGAGTGTGGCCAGAGAGCATGTCTTGCTCGCCCAGCTCTAGTGCAGCAGGCAGAGCAGTAACTTGGTGTTGCATCAGCTCAGCAAAACGTGTTTGTGCCATGCCTGAGACATGACCTCTGCCTTACCACTGTTAGGGGAACATGGAGACACCGGAGGCAGAAAAGCTCTCACTAAGTTTTGACCAGCAACCAAAGCAGGGCAGGCATAGTCTTATTGGGGGAATAGTTCATAGTGGGGAATCCAGCCCCTCAGTGTATCTTTTGGGAAGCCGAAGGCAGAGTAGAAAATAGGTGGTTTTCTACAGTAAATGTTTAAGATCATCAGGTTGCTTTTTGGTGTGTCTTGTGAGCACACTGGGGTTTCACTGATCACCAGGCTGGGGCAGGATTAGCGCCTGCTCTCCTGCAGTTGGAATAGGAGAGTCCATTGGTTTATTTTTGTCTTCTACCAGCTGAGAGCATGGGCTCTGTGTTCCTATCAAGTGTTGCAAGAGCCTGAGACATGGATGACATCTACAGACTCTCACACTCTCTGTGAAGGGCATGTTGTGGTTGTCTCTTGGTCTCTTACAGGAGCTCTGTGTTTGGCATGGAAAATTGAGACTATATTGTGCCCTGCAGTGAGAGGCATTACTGGAGTACATATTTCTATAGCCTTCTGGAAGCTTATTTTGTGTGTTGGCACCAGACTCCATAACCCAAGTAATCCCTTCAAGCCTGTTCCTATCAGCAGGTGGACCAGCTGTTCCCCCTGGAGCAGGGAACCATGCAGCTCTGAGTGCATGGCACTGTGTAGGCACTGATCTGTCTTGCAGGAAGCAGCTCCTCCTTATCTTCGTGTGACTGTGGGTGAGGGCTGGGAAGAAGATGGGCTCAGCATCAGAGTTGAGGCAGGGGCAGCCTGAAGGCCTGAGTTTGTCCCAGTGAGGTGTGGAACAGAGCCCAGCCTCTTCTAGACCACGTTGTTTCCTCCATGCCATCAGGGGTGGGAAGAAGAAGATCTGGTAGAAGATCTGGTATCCCACCTCTGCTTTGTGGCTTCCTGCAGTCCCACACATGCTCTCTTTCCCTTCCCTGAGGACACTGGTCTCGGGGCAGGGCCTCTGCATGCTCCAGTGCCCTCCTCTTCCCTGCCTCAGAGCTGCCTGCGGAGAGGTTTTGGCGAAGCCGTGGAGCCGGTTTGGGCGGTGAAAGCCTGCCCAGCCTGGCTCCCCTCCTCGCCTGGGGCTGGTTACTGATTACTTTGGGCAGCAGGTGGAGGAGGCCAGGGCTGCCAGCGATTGGGCCCGTGCCTTTGCTGGCTGGTTTCAGGAAGCAGCACCTGCTTTTCACTGGGACGGGGGTGCTGGGGCAGAGCGGAGCAGTGGCGTCAGCCGGGGGTTGGGCTCAGCGAGCAGAGAGTGAGGGGAGTCGGCCCCTGCGCCACACCCCACAGGACTACGCGCACCTGTCCTTAGAGGAAACCCTGCATGGAGGATCCGAGACGGGAAGTGCAGCTCCTTGGCTGGGAATATGAGGACTGTTGTGCTGTACCGAGGGAGGACATGGCTGGCTGCAACGACAGACCCAGGGCGACAAGGAGGCAGTACCCGGGCAGCCGAGGAGCGGACAGTGGCTGGGACACTTCCAGGAGACAGGAGGACGTCTCCGTGGGCCAACAGAGCAGGAATGGAGACTCTGGAGGTTTTTGGAAGGGGGATATGCAGTACATGGACAGCAGGAGAGCAGACAATGTTTGGGAAGGCAAAAGACAGGACAGAGAGGACAGAAACTACAGAGCGTATGAGCGAGAGGGTGTTCAATACAGAAACTGCAGTTCTGAGATAGGAGGAGGGCGGAACAGAGAGAACAGAGTACCTGGGCAGTATAGGGAGAGAGGAAGGCAGTATGGAGAGGATAGAGGCCTTGGAGACTGTAGGGAGGGGGGAAGGTCGTATCAGGCCTACGGAGATCCTAGGGACTACAGTGAGAATGGAAGACATTATAGGAAAAAGGAACTGTGGCACAGGCAAGAGAGGGACTCGGGGGGCTATAGGGAGAGGAGAAGGCAGTACGAAGAGGATGGAGGCAATCAAGTATATAGGGAAGGGGAAAAGTGGTATAGAGATGATGGAGGCCCTCGGGCATATAGAGAGCAGGAAAGGCCATGTGTAGGTACCAGGGACCAAACAGAAAAAGAGGACATTGAATGGCACAGGAGGTCCCATGTCGTGGACCACAGCAGTCCAGACGGAGGTTGTGAAGTTCCTGCATTTGCAGTCAGGACCCCAGGAGATGGTAGCGTGAACCTGGGGTCAGGTACCTGCTACACACAGTTGGAGACATGCGTCCATGACTCTGATGGCTGTGGAGAGCTGGAAGGAGAAGCCCCAGGGCCTGGGGTGCCAGCCAGGAGCAGCAGTGGAGCAGAGCACTCGAGGGTACGCACGGGCCGGCCGGACTGGAGCCAGGTCTGGGAACAGGAGGCCGAGGAAGCAAACAGGGTGGGCTCTGTGCTGCAGCGGAACAGCTTCTACAGACGGACGGCTCCCAGTGTCCTGCGGCACTCAGAGTTTGTGCAGACCAGGAAGAAAAAGCAAGGTACACAGGGAAATGGTGGGCAATTCCCTTGGGTGTGCCTTCACCCTGCCCTGGCACCAGGGCAGCACTGGAGTCTGGTACACGTGTGTGGCCAGCACACACAGGCTCTCAGAGGAAGGCTTCTCCCTGGGGCTTACTGAAGTGAGCGTCGTGGTCGCCACCCCTCCATGCAGCCTCTGCAAGGGGATTTTGCAGAGGCCCAGGTGGGAGGGAAGCACAGGTGGCAGACTCAAGGCTGTGCTTTCTGTTGCTCCTGCATGTTTTAGGTACACCCTAAAATTTGTGGCCCTGGTTTGTCTGCTTTCTCAGGGCCCTGAGGGGGTTCTTCATGAGGGAAAGGGTGAGATGCTGGGGTTATTCCCACTGCCTGTTTATAACCCATCATGAATAGATTCTGTGTGTAGGAACCAATTCCTGAGGCTGAGCATGAGCATGGCACAGCACAAAGCAGGAAATAGAGGAATCTGTTGTAGCACTCAGACTTATGCGGAGAGCAAGTACTCAGAGTTGTGTAATTCACCTGGGCAGGATACTCAGATGTGTTAGGGGGCTGTCACCAATGGGAATCTCTTGCATTGTCACCCCTCAGTACTGCAGTGGTCCCTTGCCTGTGCTACAACAGTTGCATGCCCTGTGTCCTGGATCCCCAAGCCATCTCCAGGTCTCCAGTCCCATCAGATAGCACCCCGGAGTTGAAGAATTACCAAAGTGGAAGGCTTAGGCTGTCTTGGCATGGGTGAAATCATTCCATTGACGCCGTGGCTGTGGCTGTGTCAGAGTCAGCTGCAGACAGATTTGTGCAGCTTGGCTTGTTGTTGCACAAATATTGGTTGAGGGAGGGAGGGGAAGTGGCAGCAAGGTGCTGGGATCTGGGCAGAGGGACAGAAAGAGCCCTTCTTGATGGGCAGGCCTCCATGTGTCTGAAAACCTTTTTGTTCCCATGCCCTTTCTGCCAGTGTCTGTCTCATGTAGCTGTGTGTGTGAACTCTCTGTGAAGTGGGATTGAAATGGAGATTGAAATTGAAACTGTGCAACAGCCAAACTGATGGCAAAGCTGGAGGCAGTGACTACCTTTGCCTTAGCATGAGATCTATCCTCTGGAGATATTTAATTAAGCAGGCTCCGATGGCTGCATTTCTGCACTCTTAGGCCACCCTGTAAGGGTGGGACTTTGCTCAGCTGTGTCCCCTGGGCGAGGAAAGGGAGAGGCTTTACAGTGCCAAGATGTCCAAAGGGCAGCGGGGGAGCCAGGAGGAGGCCAGGAACAGAGTGGGATGGGAAATGGTCCACAAAGCCTTAGGAGGCTGGAGCAGTGCTGGCTTCTCCAGCTTTTGCGAGAGTTGAAGGGACAGACTGTGATGCCAAGTGAAAGCCTATGCTCTTCAGGATTCTTCCCCACAGTGGCAGGCTCAGGGGCATGGGATTAGTGAGAGGTGCCGGGCAGGATGCTCTCATCATCAGCGCCAGTGTTTCACAGCAGAACAGGAGAGATGAAAGCTCCAGGTGTTTCAAACACTGTCTGTCCATCCTGTGGCCTTTTTCTAGCTGAAATTGTTTCTCACTTTCCTCCTCTTGCCCTGCTGGGGCACAGTGCTGGACCAGCAACAGCCCTCTTTGGCATTTAATGCTTTGCTGCTGTAGCTGCCTCAATGTAAGATCCCACCAGCACCTCCCCAAAAGAGCTCCCATTGTGCTTTCCCTCCTGTGCAGCTGGCAGGAAAAAGTCAGCTCTGGTTCTCCCTCAGAGTGTGCTCCAGGCACCTTTTCTAGTGCTGTTTACTTCTCTGACAGGTTCCTCCTCCATGCACTGAGTAACAGAACTTGGGACTTGAAAGCCCCTGTTAGAGATCATAGAATCATAGGATGGTTTGGGTTGGAAGAGAACTAGAGGGGCATCTAGTTCCAGTGCCCCTGCCATGGGCAGGGATGCCACACTCTAGATCAGGTTGCCCAGGGCCCCATCCAGCCTGCCTTGACTATTTCCATGCCAGCAGAGATGATCTTTTCTGTTAGCAGGGTTGTCACACTTGGTACAGATTTCTGTGTGGTGTAACTGGGTGACAGCTACTTGGTTAGAGCACCTCTTCTGGGATAAGACTCAGATGTGACTGCCTGACAGTCAGCAGGAGAACCCACTTGTCACAATTTTGCTGCTTAGTCACCATCGTTCTAAAAGGTTTTGCATGCTAATGCAAATGTTACATTTCAGCTCTTAACCTCAGCCTTTTTCTCCTAAATTAGAGCTTTTTAGTTGATGTATATTCTTCTCAGGCAGGTACTGTAATTAAGTAATTTTTTAGTCTTCAGTTCTTTGTAGTGAATGGAGTCTTAAAATACCCATGTCACAGACTCACAGGAAGACCTTTAAGTATTTATTCTTCACGATGCTCACTCATTTTTCAGTTCAGACTCTTGTAAAACAGTGGACTTCAGAGCTGGGTGAGGCAGCGTGGGTGTCAGCGCTAGTTTACTTTGCTATGCTCCTGAGCCCTTGTCCAAAACCTCAGTGGTCTTCTGCAACATTCAGGGAACTCCTGTTGAATTTTATCTGATCAAGCCAAAAAATTACTGCCCAGAATACAATCCTGCATGTGGCTGTGTTTCTTGTTCCCATTAATACATTAATGCATTTGTCTGCATTAAACCTGCTTGGTTTGAATAATTCCATTTTATTCAGGGATCACTCAGTGACTCATATGCCTCATCTTTATTTGTGATCCTGTTGAATTGATCTTCATTTCTCTACATGACAGCAGTGATTTTCCATTTACTTTATTATGTGGGATTAACTAATACAGTCTCTAGAGAATCTGTTTAGAAATGCCTTCTTTTCTGGATAGTCCCCACTCTTCACTGCACTGACAGTGGATTTTCAAGGTGTTTTGTTTGTTTTTTTAAGAAAGAAATAAGCAGAATTTTTTTTGTATAATTCTACCTTTTTGCAGGGTTTCTTTTGTCCTGGAGGGAAATAAAGGTTCATTATAAAGTAGCATTTTGTTTCCTCATTTAAAAGATGAAAACTGAATTCTACTGTCCATGGATTTTTCTTGACATCTTTCTTTTCTCATTTTTCTGTCCTTCAGAGTTCCTGGTGTGTCTATTGTCTATTATCTGACTTTCTGTGTTCATTTATATATTTATATTTGCTGTCTTTATTGAAGCACAGATGCAGGACAGATTTTTTCATCAGTACTGTTCTCTTCATGTTTTTTGGATTGTCTATTTAAAACATCCTTTTAAAGAACTTTCTGCTTTCATTCTTTTGTCCATCAGTGGTTTCTGTCAAGGCTTGGAATCATCCTCTGCTCACACTGAATGCCATGGGGCTCTCTGGGCAACCAGAGGCCGTTTGGGGCCATGGTTGTGGTCTTACCTGGCATAGAGACATCCCAATGAAGCAGTCTCTGCATTAGACACGTTTGGGACACCAGGCCACCCTGGAGAGGTGTCCCTATTCTGCCTCTCTTCTGCTCACTGTTGTATTACCAGTGTCTGGAGTAAGAGTTTTCACTCCAGCCAGATCCGCTCCTGGCAGCGAGTTTAGCCTTTTGCTCACATTAATTATTCCCTGCCCTAGTTTCTTCGCCTCCCCTCTCATGGTCGGCAGTGGCTCCTCCCCTCCTGGCCTCCACATACTTCAAATATTTGCAGCTGGTTTGTTTTGTCCTGAGTCACTGCTTGACTGTGCTGAGCTTTGGGCCCACAGCTGAGCTGTGCAGCTCCACCGGCGGTTCCTGGGATTGTCCTCGGCGCTGACGGGCGGCACTCCTGTCCCGTCCTGTCCCATCCTGTCCTGTCCTGTCCTGTCCTGTCCTGTCCTCCCGCGCCGGGCCCGCGGGATGCTGCCAGGTGAGCCCTGAGGAGCAGCAGCTGGGGGGCCGTGCAGACCTCTGGGTGAGCCCTGCAGCGTGGTGGACACGCATGCCATTGGATCTGGTCTGCGTGGGTCAGCTCTGCTCCCAGAGTGGGGCAGGGAAAACCTCTAATTGCACGTGTGCTCCCGCTAGGAGGTTGGGTAATAACAATTCAAAGTTTTCGTTAATTGGAAGAAAGTTGATGACAGTGGCATTTCTCAGACGAGCAGGATGAGCCCTGTGATTGCAGCAAATCACAGCCTCCCCGGGAAGGGCAGAGGTGGCAGTGTGCTCCATCTTCACACCCCATTGCCAGGGCTGGGTTAGGTGCTGGTGTTGGATCTCTCATGGGTCCCACAGGGGTACTAGCAAATCTCAAGAGCAGATGCTCCTGGGAGGCTGTCTCAGACTATGAAACCGAGGAGAAACAGGAGAACAGAATCTGAGTCTCTGAAAATTGTGATTGAGAACATTGTTTTTGGAACTGCATTTCTGAATGCCTATTTGGCAACTGTGTCAGGGGTAAACATGAATTTGTCATTGGATTGGAATTTGGTGGCTTCATTAAAAATACAAGTCATATTCCTGCAGGCCAACAAAGCCCATTCAAGCTGTGGTGTATGTTTTAGCATCTCCAAAGTTGATGGGCATGATGAATCAAATTGAAAGTTAACATTTAAATAGAAAATCTGTGGAGTAAAATGGAGGTGTGTTTAAAAAATACTTACTAGATGACCAAAATCCACAGCTGTAAAATTGGTGGGTACAGTTAACTGCTTAATAAGCCTGATTTAGGGCAAGCTGCTATTAGACATACAAAAATGTGTGACAAACAGGAAAAAATAAATTCATGACAATTAACGGAGATAGTGTTTGTTTCTGATGCACTTTAAAACTCTCACTTTTTGTATTTCATGCTAAATAATACATATTGGTCAGATACGAGAACCAAATATTACAAATAAATTCTGTATTTGACCATTTGAGCTGTAAGTGTTTGGAAAGTAGTAGGACAATTTTGAGTTCATTGCTGAAGGAGGATGCTGGACTAATGATAAACAACAAGAGTTCTAGGAGACTTGGCTGCAATGTAGCCTTGTATTTAAAGGAATCTTGACATTTTCAGAAAGAGCAAAAAGGCCAGAGGAGAATTAATTTGTATGAGTTTTCAGAATCAAGCAAATACTGATACAGTGTAAGTGGGTAGAACTGATGCCCAGCATTGTGCCAGGTCAGCTGGGCTGAACTGGTGACTACTGTGGGCTTAAAATCTGTGCAGGGAAGGTTTTCATTTCCCTTCCATAGTCAGGGTCTTGAGACTTGCCAAAGAAGGGTGTCACGGAGCTGGCAATCTCACAAGGGTGGGTTAAATCCTTGCCACAGGGTACTTTCTGTAAGGGCCTGACCTAGATTTACTTGCCTGGGGTTTGCTTGGTGGAGCGTGGGGAGCTGCTGCATTTGCCAGCAGCACTGGGCATCCCCAGCTCTGTTTTGGGGAGCTGGAGCCAAACACATGGTGTGACTGCAATTTAGCTTTGGCTAAGGCTGGAAACACAGCAAGCTTGTTTGGTGGTGCAGTAAACTCTCGAGGTGTCCTGTACAAAACTTAATATAGTGGCATTTTGCCTGGGGCTAAACATAAAATCCTGTTCTTTGACCAAAGCAAATGTAGCCTTTTCCATTTGTCTTCCCAAATGCTGCTGTATGGGTCATTTCTGGCTGTGATTTTGGCTTGTCTTCATTTTCAAGATTCTTCCCAACCCACCCCATGCAGTAGTGTCGTCTCACCCGCCCACCCCCTCTGGGTTTCACACACCTGTTTGCATTGCAAATTAACACCTTCCTCTTTCTTCCAGGCTGCCTTCCCACTTGAGCTTGCTCTCCTGCACAACAAATGCCAGGCCTTCTTTAAAATAACTTATTTGTTATTACTTAATTAACTCTCTGAGCCACAAAAACCTGCTGACTGTATTATCTTAGTGTTTAGTTGTCCCTCCTGTACATTTTTCTGCTCATACCCTGTTCAGGCTCTGAGTGCTGTGTCTAGGGATATCCCTGTGGGTGTTTGTGGAGGATCTTGCACAGCAGGACCCAGTCTGCTGCTGAGACTTTTCAGATGCTGTGGAAATGCAAAGAGCAAAACCAGTTAAACCCAGCATCTGCTCTGAGGCCCTCCATGTGGATTCCTGCTGCATTTGAGTTGATAAAGTTCATCACTGGGGACTGCTGGAAAGCCAAGACAGGCTCTGATGGGGTTAGTCTTAAGGATACTTGCCAGTAGGAATCTGTGAGGCCTTTTCTTCCCAGTGATTGCCTACTAATGAAGTGCTGGTTGTGTCGCTGAATCCTCCTCCATGGAGCTGGTTGTTTTGCCTCTCCCCAGGCTAGATTTCAAGGCAGGGCAGCAGAGATGCCAGCTTAGAGAGATGAGTATCTTCCATCCCACACTGAGGGCATCTGTGTTTCAGCCGGGTTTCCCATTTGCCTGGCTGGCACTGGGAGTGATTTTGAAGTTGTTCTTTCTGCAGAGAGGCACAGTGGTTCGTCCTCAGCCCGGGTAGCTGTAAGAACTTGGTGTTTGGTGCTGATGCTCCTGGTTTCTGCCGCGCCTGCTCTGCAATGGGAAGGGCTGAAAGGGTTGGCGTGGTTTCAGGTAATCATGGGCTGAGTCAGTGTCTCAGCTTGGGTGTCTCTTCTTTCTTGGGTTGTTTCAGTGTGAAGACCCTGATCTGGGGGAGCAGTGGACAGGATGCTTAGGCTAAGGCAGCGATTTTCACATCCCATGTTTCATGCTGCTGTGCTGGGTACTGCCATCACCCCACAGAGCACGGCTGGGGGCTGCTTGCAGCCTGCCCAGCACCTGAGCAGAAGTGACTGGGAGCATGGGGGTGTCTTGGGGCTGTGCACAGTCGGTGCTGTGGTACCAGGATAAGTCCCACGCCCTGCTGTGTGTCCCTGGGATTAAGCAGGGCTGTCTGATGCTGTCACCAGAGAGGTCAGGGACGTGGAGATCTGGAAGTCCTGTCCTGCAAAAACATTCCTAGAAACGTCTGAGTTGGGGCATGTCTGCAACTCTAAAAGAAATTCCGCTGATGGAGGGCAGCTGGGGCTCCGTAGCAGACGGCTCATTAGTGGAATCAGCCATTGAGTGAAATGGGGTACCCGAGGCAGGCTGGCGCTGCACGGGGCTCCGTGCTGCCCGAAACGGGGGAGACCCGGGTGTTGCTGGCCTCAGAGGGGTCACCAGGGAGGGGCTCTCGCGGGCCCGGGAGGAGCACTGTGGCCGTGGTTTCGGTCCGAGGGCACAGCCTTTGGAGGCAGGCAGGTGGGGCAGAGGGCGGCGGGGCCGGGAATCCGCGGGGGGATAAAATGTCTCAATGGAAGCGGGAGGGGGCTGGGCCGGCCCGGGGCCGCAGGTGGCACAGAAAACCAGGAGGAGAGGCGGCCGCGGGGTCTGGACGGGGCCGAGGAGGGCGGCCCGCAGCCCCGGGCCCTGCGGGCGGGGCGGCCCTGCCCTGCCCGGCCCCGCTGGCCGGGATCCAGCTCCGGGCTTTGCCGGTGGCAGCACCCTTGTGGTGCCCGGGGCCCTCCGCGGCCATTGAGATGGAAATGCGCCGGGCCCGGAGAATGGAGACCCTGTTCCCGGCCTGAGGGAGGGGCGCCGCCATTGCCCAGCGGCGGCTTCCCTCCGTGTCGGCCGCTGCCCGGAGCCGCGGGGCCGGAGAGCGGGGTGGGAGAGGACCCAGGCCCCGGCCGGCACCAGGACAGACCGTGTGGAGCAGGTTTGTTGCCCGCAGCGCCGCTGCCGGGGCTTTGCGGCGCTCCTGGTGCTGCGAGGGTGGGCTGTGGGAGCAGCCGGGTCTCCCTGCAGCCCTAGGGGTTGCCCCTCTGGAAGGGCCTTGGACTTTCAGCTGTGCTGTTTCTCGGTCTCACAGGTTACACGTGTAGCAGTTCAGGTGCTGTTTGTCTCCTGACCTGGCAGCCTTGCTGGAGCACGCTGATCTCGCTTATCTGTCTTGCAGAGATGACTCTCCTGTCCTCCCAGACACCATCGCTGGAGCCATCCTCCACCGCCACCGAGAGCGCAGAGCAAAGGATGCTGGAGAAGAGGGCCAAGGTTATTGAGGAACTGCTCCAGACAGAGCGGGACTATATCAGAGACCTGGAGATGTGTGTGGAGAGGATCATGGTGCCCCTGCAGCAGGCGCAGGTAGGAGCTGGGAAAGGAGGGGAAGCTGTGGTGCAGCCCTGCTGGATTAGGGTGAGGATACTGAAGCTGAGGACTGATGGGTTGCAGGAGTGCAGTGGGGGGCTGTTGAGTCTAACTGGGACATGTTCCCCATCCAGGACATCTCTTTTCCCATTTACTAGATGCAGAACATAGACTTTGAGGGCCTTTTTGGAAACATCCACATGGTAATTAACTTCTCCAAGCAGCTGCTGTCCACCTTGGAGGCTTCAGATGCCATCGGTATGAATTCTGTTACCTTTGCTCAGAAGGCTGGGATGGGCATTGCTAGTGGCAGGGCATAACAATTTAAATGGTGGGGGAGGATCACTGGGACTAGGCTTTCTCCCTGCTGGTCCCCTCTGCCACTCATCAGTCCAGCAGTGAAGCCAAGGAGATCTGAGTTGCCCCAGGGGTCACTATGCTGAGACAGTGCCTGTGGCCATCCCTTGCCCTTTGCACTCAAGTGCTGCCAGCTTGAGCCATTCACACCTTGGTCTTCCTGTGCCTTTGCTCCCTGGCTCCTGTGACCAATGTCTCCACTACTCTCCCAGGAGACCTGGATTGATTGAGCTCTCTGTGTTGGTGGGTGAAGAGGAGGGGTCCTGCATACTTAAGGAGCACTGTCTTCTTACCTGTGTGTATGGATTGGGGACACTGGATGTCTTATCAAGAGACACACCACTGTTTTTGGAGGCAGCTGGGGACCAGGAGACACTAAAGTCCTGCTTTGCTGCTCTCTGCAGGGCCAGTGTTCCTGACACAGCGTGCAGAGCTGGAGACTGTCTACAGGGTGTATTGCCAGAACCATGATGAGGCCATCGCGCTGCTGGAAACCTATGAGAAGGATGAGAAGTTGCAGAAACTACTTCTGGACCTGCTGGATAGCCTCAGGTTTGAGCCTCTGGCTGTGGCAGCCACCAGGCTGGGATAGGGGGATCTGTTTCTGACATCCCTGCCCCTCTGTCAGCAGTCAGATGGTGACTGGAGAGGGTCTGATGGTGGCCCTGCCATAGTTGACCAGGCTCTGGGTTCAAATGGCCCCCTGCCCCAATGCACATGTGCTGGGAATCCTGTAGACCCCCTTAAAATATGCATAGAAGCCACCAACGTACAGAGAAGGTGGCATGTCCTGGACTGAGGGCTCCTGTTCCCCAGACCCTGAGCCCCCATAGCTGCTGAGGAAGGAGCTGCTTTGCCTGGCTCAGTGAGTGCCAGGACTCCAACTTGTGGAGGTAACTGCCCCGGGAGCCGGCAGTGCCGATGGCTGTTCTGGGAGGACAGGGCTGCCCACTGCCTTAGCAGCCTCACTGGCAGGGCACAGACACTGGCTGTGGGATTGCACACCTGCCACCCCATTAACCCTTGCTTTTCTTTGCTTTCTGGCACTCTGTGGGCCGGCAGGAGCCTGTACAGTGAGTGGTGAGTACTTCCTCTTAGTCCCTGCTTGTCTGTCTGTATTGGTCTGGCCATTCCCTTGTAACTAACCTTCTGCCACAGGCTGGGTGCATGCTGGGGTGCCCTAACAGTGCCTTGTGGAGGCACGACTGGGAGGAGAAGGGTGTCTGTGGCATGATTGCAGCAGAGGCAGTGGGTGGGCTGCACAGGTAGGCAGCACAAGTGATGAGGCGAGGGGAGGTCTTGGGCAGCAAACAGGATTTGGGAGCCCTCAGCCCCAGGGAGCCAGGAAAGCCCTGCAGTGACTGCAGTCCTGCAGCCAGTCTGTCCTGCGCTGGAGGACAGATCTGGGCAGTTGGTTGGTGGAACAGCATCTGAAACAAGCGGCTCTTTGGGAAGTGTGAGGCTGTGCCTATGTGGGATTTCATGGTGGGTCTGGTAATGAACAGGATTCTGGCTGGGAAGTATCACCTGCTGTGAGTGAGGAGCAGAAACCTGGGGTTGATCTGAGAGCACCAGGAGTTCAGGAGTGCAATGAATTTGGACATAAGGGTGGCTTGATTTAGGGAGTACAGTGAATTTAAAGCCATTGGAGTTCTGGGTCTGATTGGCACTGGTTTGAGGGGGAAAAATGTGTGTGGTAGAGCTGGACTGACAGCTGATACATCTCCTTTGTCCTGACTTTCCAGGGGTTGCACAAACTACATTAACCTGGGCTCCTTCCTCATCAAGCCAGTGCAGAGGGTGATGCGGTACCCACTGCTGCTGATGGAGCTGCTGAGTGCTACTCCTGAGGCTCACCCTGATAAGGCACCACTCACGGCTGCTGTGCTTGCAGTCAAAGAAATCAACGTCAACATCAACGAGTACAAGCGCCGGAAGGACCTGGGTGAGGAGCTGGGCAGTGCTGGGCACAGAGAGACAGGAGTGGGTGTGCTGAGGTTGGTGTCTGCTGGCCAGTGAGCCTTAGCTGGCAGCCACAGTCATGGAGGAGCTCTCACTGCTCAGGGGAGTTTGGCCACATCACTTTGGTAACTGCCCTGCAAGTAGCTGCTAGTTGTGAGCAGATCCCCCTCTGCTTCCTCATGTCCAGCCCACCTGGCTCCCCCAGCTCTCCTCGTGGATTGGGAACTGTAGTTCTCCCACATCTCTCATGGCCTTCAGGTACCAAAACTAGACACAGTACCCAAGTGTAGCCTCACTGGGGCTGAACCTCCTTGTTCTCCCTTGGAAGCCCCCAGTTCATGTAAATCTTACACTTTTGTCTTTTCTCATAGCCCCACTGAAGCTGAGGTGACATAGGCTGCCTGTAATGATTGTTTGTATTTGCTAAAGAAGCAATACAGATACCTTCTGTATGTCCAGGGACTATTGTACACCATCTCATATGTCATCTTACGCTGGCACTGTGCATAATCCTGTGGAAGAGCTTGAATGGTTTGTCTGCAAACTGTGGGGCATCTCAAGAACCAAACAGGTGGCACAGTGTGGAAGGAATGGGAGGTTATGATACAATATTTTACAAGGGCATGTAGTGCTAGGACAGGATAATGGTTTTAAACTGAGAGAGTTTAGATTTAGATTAGATACAAGGGAAAGGTCTTTGCAATGAGGATGGTGAGGCACTGGATCAGGTTGCCTGCAGAAGTGGTGGATGCCTCACCCATGGAAGTGTTCAAGACCAGGCTGGATGGGGCTTCAAGCAACTTGGTCTAGTGGATGTCCCTGCCCATGGCAGAGGGGTTAGAACTAGACAATTTTTAGGTCACTCCCAACCCAAGGCATTCCGTAATGATATGTAGGGTTCTTGGGACTACAGAGACTTGGGGAGGAGGAGACCTAACAAGGTGATTGTTGATGAGGCAGTGTAAGACATGGGTGTTTGTGCTTACAAAGGTTTTGATTTCTATATCAATCTCTTTAGTGCTAAAGTACAGAAAAGGGGATGAGGATAGCCTCATGGAAAAGATCTCCAAGCTCAACTTCCACTCTATCATCAAGAAGTCCAACCGTGTGAGCAGCCACCTCAAGCATCTCACAGGCTTTGCACCCCAGGTACTGTGCATCAGGTGCACTTACACCCTGCAGTGCTTCTCCAGAGGTGTCTGCTGTCCCTCCACACCCCTTCCCCCTGTGCAGCTCTGATCCAGGCCAGCAGGGCAGAGTGAGCTGAGGGTCTGCAGCACCCATCTCTGCTGTCCAGTTTGTGGGCAGGAGGGCCCCACATCTTGCAGTCTGGGAGGTGCTGAGTCCTGCATCCCTTGAAACACTTTCTCTCACAGCTAAAGGATGAAGCTTTTGAAGAGACAGAGAAAAACTTCCGGATGCAGGAGCGCCTGATCAAGTCCTTCATCCGAGACCTTTCCCTCTACCTGCAGCATGTCCGGGTGAGCCAGTCAGGGTGTGAAGCCAAGCCTGTGGGGCTCACCATGCACTGCCCCTCCTGTCTCCATGGTGTGTCCCTGCACTGCCTCTGGCCACCGCTCCTGCCTCAGCTCTCTTGGGGTGGATGGTCTGGGCTGCCCTGGGAGCCTCTTCTGGGCAGCAGGCATGGCTCAGCTGTGTCTCCCTGGTGCAGGAGTCAGCTTGTATGAAGGCACTGGCAGCAGGGAGCATGTGGGACCTCTGCATGGAGAAGGGAAGTGGGGACTTGGACCAGTTCCAGAAAGTGAATCGTCTCATCAGCGACCAGCTCTTCTCCAGCTTTGTGAGTGCGGCTGTGCCCCTTTGAGGCCCACCCTGGGGGTCTGCTGCAGATGGGCAGGCACTGGGAGGCTGCAAGGGGGGTGATCTGGCAAAGCTGTGAGCATTCCTGCTTAGCTCTGCCCTCCTGAGAGCTTTGATGCCTGGCAGTTTATGAATTAGCCTGTTGGATACACATTTTTTGAGCCCTGCTTGAAATGCTGCAGCTCTTCATGCGAGTGGTTCAGTTACTTAGCATAGATTGACCCATGCTGGCACAGTTATTAGGTTTATATAATTATAATATATACTTATAGAATAATTGCTGTCGGAAGGGACCTCTGGAGCTCCAGTGGGTGCCACCAGGAGACTGTCACTGACAGACTGTCCTGGGGAGGTTGTGTGCTGGAGAGCGAGCTGCTGGTGTTCACAGTGGGAGAGAACTCCTTGTCTCACCTTCTCCCTGCACCTCTGCCCACCAGAAAGAGCGGACGGAGCGGCTGGTGAGCTCGCCCCTGAGCCAGCTGCTGAGCATGTTTGCGGGGCCCCACAAGCTGGTGCAGAAACGCTTCGACAAACTCCTCGACTTCCACAACTGCACCGAGCGAGCGGAGAAGCTGAAGGACAAGCGAACGCTGGAGGAGCTGCAGTCAGCCCGCAACAACTACGAGGCCCTCAATGCCCAGCTGCTGGACGAGCTGCCCCAGTTCCTGCGCTTCGCCAAGGAGCTGTTTGCCAGCTGCGTGCGGGGCTATGCCGAGGCACACTGCGACTTCGTGCGCCTGGCCCTGGAGGAGCTCAGGCCCCTGCTGTCGGTGGGTTCCCGCAGCGCAGGCAGCGCCCTGGGCTCAGAGCAGCACTGATGCGTGCAGGGTTTGTCCCTGAGCCTCACTGGGACCTGTCACATCATGAGGGAAGCTGCTACTGCTGTTTCAGGCCACAAGTGACTTGTGGAGGGCTCCTGTGGGGTGATTTTGGGGCAGGGATTGCAGGGTTATGTTGCAAGTGTATGTAGAAAGCTCTTGGAGCAGTGGCAGGAGAGCATTCACCTGGGAGAATCTCAGGTTACAAGTTTGAGGACCACGTAGAGATGAGTCCAGACAGGACTGCAAACCTGGCCCTGATGCAAGTCACAGGCAGAATTCAGACCCCTGCCATGGTCTACGCTGTAGCTCTTGGCCACTTCTCCCAGCTGCCGTCACCTAACCAGGATCCCCGACTTTGCTCTGGTTGCAGTTGCTGAAGGTGTCTGGCAGGGAAGGGAACCTCATTGCCATCTTCCAGGATGAGCACAGTCGAGTCCTCCAGCAGCTCCAGGCCTTCACCTTCTTCCCAGAGTCCCAGGCAGCTCCCAGGAAGACTTTTGAAAGGAAAAGCATGGAACGGCAGTCTGCCCGGCGGCAGCCCCTTGTGGGCTTGGTGAGTTCCCTCTGCCCAGTGTCAGGGCTTGCAGAGCCCAGGCCAGCCACTCACACCTGCCTTGTTCTCCGCAGCCAACCTACTTCCTGCAGTCGGATGATGTCCGAGCTGCCCTCCTGGCCCGCTATCCCCCAGAGAGTCTCTTCCAGGCAGACCGCAATTTCAATGCTGCCCAGGACCTGGATGTCTCCCTGTTGGAAGGAGACATTGTGGGTGTCATCAAGAAGAAGGACCCCATGGGCAGCCAGAATCGCTGGCTCATAGACAATGGGGGTAGGTGGCTGTTCCCTGCCCTTGGTGCTTGCTGTGAGTCCCCTCCTCTGGTCTCCCTGTGCTCCTGGCCTGTCTGAGCTCCCTTCCTTTCCCTCTCTGCAGTGACGAAAGGCTTTGTGTACAGCTCCTTTCTGAAGCCCTACAACCCCCGCCGCAGCCAGTCGGACGTCTCTGTGGGCAGCCACTCTTCCAACGAGTCGGAGCACAGCAGCTCCTCTCCCCAGAGCAACGCCACCCTGACCTTCAGCCCCAGTGGGGCGGCCGTCACCTTCACTCAGAAACCCCTGCAGGACTCTGTGTCCCCAGCAGATGTGTCCCCGTCCCCACAGCCCCCACTGGAGGTGGACTCCCCCTCTCTGCCCCAGCTTGGCTCTGGTGACAGGACAGCCCCTCTGGCCGGTACAGTGACATCTCAGCGCCGCTACAGCCGCCCCGAGCCGGGCTGCAGCCCCAGCTCTCGCAACGGGCACCCCACCAAAGCACAGCTCAGGCCCACGCCCTCGGTGGAGGACAGAGACTCTGGGCTGGAGAACAGCGAGTCAGAGGGCAACCAGGTGAGTCTTCAGGCACCCTCATGAGGCTGGGGCTGCCAAGGGCTAGTGCTTTGTTTGGCTGGGGACTGAATCATCCTCCTCCCTGGCAGTGACCAAGAAGATGTAGGAGGTGGGGTATGAGACCTTTTCTTCCAATGACAGAGGTGCAGAGACAGAGATCCAGGCTGCAAATGGGGCTGGGCCAAGGTCAGAATGGGGCCAGGGCTGTCACTGGGTAGAAGGACAAAAGCCCACACATCCTATCCAGTGTGAGATTAAGGCTCTGTGATGTGGCCATCTAACTGATGCTCTCCCCTTGCCTGGCAGGTCTACTACGCTCTCTACACCTTCAAAGGCCGAAACACCAATGAGCTGAGCGTGTCAGCTAACCAGAGACTCAGGATCCTGCAGTTTGAGGACATCACAGGCAATCAGGAATGGTGGCTGGCTGAGGCCCACGGGAAGCAGGGCTATGTGCCCTCAAGTTACATCCGGAAGACAGAATACACGTGAGGCAGCAGACAGAGCCTGCACCCCATGCCGTGTTCCTGCTGGGACTGCTAGGGTCTGGGGGAGGCTGGCCAGCCCTGCAGCCCCACTGCTCGCCCTTAAGGCTATGCCTCTCACAGCTGTGCAGTGCTCCTGGGCCCCAAACACTGGCTGCCATCACCCCTTCAGGGGAGGAAGAGGGGTGGGCTGGCCAGGTAGGCAAGAGCAGGCAGTGCGTATGAGGGCAGGGGTGAATTCACCCCTCTGAGGTGTGTTTGAGCCTCCTGTGTCCAGCCAGGACAATAGGGGAGTAAAGCTTGGGGCTGTCACCTGCCCAGAAGGGGAAAGCTTGACTCAGGCTGAGGAGCTGCTGTGGATTTAAATTGTGGAAGGCTAATGCTGAGTTTCTGCAGATTGTCTTTAGTCAAGTAGTATTAAAAGCAACCCAGATTTTGTGAGCGTCTTCCCAATGCAGCAGGAGCCTGGACTCACCTGTCTCTGCAGGACTCAGGGTGGGATATTTACACACTGCCTGGGGAAGCAGCTCTGAGGTTTGCTGGGAGTAGTTGAGTTCCAGGCCTGGGATGAGTATGGCCTCTGAAACCCTCCCAGCAGCTGCCTTCTCCATGTGCTTGGTCTCTCAAGGGCTTTCCTTTCCAAGGTCTGCCGCTGTCAGTAGCCATCAGGTTCTTATCTTTCACATGAGCCAGAAGCCCAGAACAGAACAGAAGCCTTGTCAGCACAGTATTGGCTGTGCTCAGGACCTGTCCTTGCACTGATGTGCCCACCTGGCTGCTGTGGGCTGGGGCAGGGCAGAAGCCAAAGCACAAGCTGGCCTCCAGTTTTTTGGGGTCTCTGACCAGAATTGCCTCACCTGTGCTTTCCTGCATGGCATTGGAGAGGGTGCTGACATTCTGGACCATCCCTGCGGTGCCTTTTGCTGGGTTGGTGTGTGACACTGCTGCTGCCACGTCGTGAAGGGAAGAGGTTCCCTTCACGTGGCAATGTTTGTATCCCCTGTACTGCTGCTCTGCAAATAAAGATTTGCCCTTGTGCATAGAAGGTGCCTTTGCAAGTATTGGGAGACCTGGGAGGAGTGTCTGGCAAGTGCTGCAGCCTTCATGCAGACCCTACAGGGCCAGGAAAAACATCTTCCTTTTGGTGGGGTCCAGCATTCTAGTGCCTTGCTGTTTGTGCCAGCTGCAGCTCAGGCACAAGGAAACCCTCACAGGAACCTTCCTTATTGAAACGAAGTGGTTGCACTGTTGTCTTCCCCCAGCTGTATGTTACATGACTCTGGGCTCCAGGGCAGCAGGGGCTGGTGGGGTGAGTGTTCACCCTGCTCTAAGTCTGGCCCAAGAACAAAGAGTCAAGGGTTTGTCAACACTAACCACCATACTTTTTGTGTGCATGGCTGTACACAGATGGGCCTGCTGCTCTCCAGTTTGTCTCCACCACCATCAGGGTTGCAGTCTGGAACCACAGCCCAAACTCTGCCCCACGAGTAGTTGTGATAACCTCAGGGAAGGGCTCATTTATTTGCAATACAATCAAAGGGAGCAATAGCCACAGGGAACGCAGGCAGGCAGCTTGGGTTTTGCTACCGTGTAGTGTTCTTGCACGAGTAGAGCTGTGCCCCTCGGTTTGGACTGCCCAGCTCTGTGTAACCTCTGCTGGCAGCTCTCCCCACCCAAACACTAGCCAGATTTAAATCTAAACCAAGGCTTACTTATCTGCCTTGACATCAGCCTTGTAGGTGGAGGACTACAAACAGTTACAAAAAGTAAATAAATTATAACATTTATTCTTAGATTAAACTGTAAATTTCATTCCATAATGCTAAAGCATCTCTAAGGTAGATGCACCTGGCATGGTGAAGTACAAAAACTTAGACCACCCCCACTGGAGGTCATGATCTCCCTGCCTGGCAGATAGCTTTTCCCCTCTGTACTGGAATAAATTATGCAGGTCCTTGCAGCTAAATTATGCTGCACAGCCTTGTGTGCACAGCAGGCAGGATGTGGTAGCAAGATTAACAGCTTTTCAAGTCCAGATGCTCTGTTTCTGGACAACCAGAGAAGCTACCGTCTTTGCTTCCCCGCTGCAGAGAGGCCACTTCCCGGGCAGCTGGGCTGTGGGAGTGCCCGCTGGGTGAGTGGCAGCAGGAGGCAGCAGGAGGCTGTCCCTGCAGCACTGCCTACAGGGCGGTGGTTTCTGCAGCGGTAATGCCGGCGTCCTTTGCCATCGCGGAGAAAACGCCCTGCTTCAGGAGCAGCTCCTCGGGGCTGTCGAATTCCACAATCTGCCCAGCATGCAGCACCATCACCCTGGCAGAAGGGAACACGAAGGCCTCAACTCCCAGGATCCAAGTGGAGAGCGCTGCTGATGCCAGCGCTGCAGGCCCACCGACCCTCACTTCTCATGAGCCACTTTATGTGGTTCTCTCGGCAGTGGTGAAGGCACAGCCCCTCTCCCCGTGTGATGAATCACACACATAAGGTGTCGACAGCAAATGCCTCTATGGTCTGTTGCTGTAAAGAAGGATCCCAAAAAATGTTTCTCCCACAAAGGCATCACTATTGCATGGGCATCCTTACTATCCTGTTCTCTTCGCCACTGTAAATTACTGCCCCAGGCTCTGCATGCACCCCTGCCCCTCTGGCTGCATTCTTGCTTCTGCTGCTGTCCAGCTCTCGCCCCACCCTAGGAGTCCAGATCCCCATTTCCTCTGCCCTGCTGTGTTGTCCCATGGTACCTGTTGCTGTCCATGATGGTGTGGAGGCGATGGGCAATAGTAAGGACAGTGCAGTCAGCGAACTCACTCCGGATTGTTGTCTGGATTAAATTATCAGTTTCCAGATCTACAGCTGCTGTTGCTTCATCCAGGATGAGGATCTTGGCTTTGCGGAGAAGGGCCCGGGCCAGGCACAGCAGCTGCCTCTGCCCAACACTGGGATGAGATGAAGAGCATGAGTTACTAGACCGACACTAGCAGACCTTCTGCAAGCCGACTGTGTCTCACTGCTCTGTCCCCAACACTGTCCCTGGCCTTTCCCCGCCGGCCATCTGCCACCCTGAGCACCACGTCCCTCGGCATCTTACTCTCTGGGCCACCACAGAAGGGTTGACTCACACTAGCTCCCTAAGAGCCCTGACTCCTCAGCCAATTTCTTCCATCTTCACTTCCCAGAATCATCTGTGCATCATCCCTGGACAGCCACTTTGCTGGAGACTGCTGTTACAGGCTGGTCCCTGGGATCTAGAGAAGGGAGGGGAGCTGGGCCTGCATCTGCTCCTCTGCTCACCTCAAGTTCTCCCCTCCCTCGCTCACGACATGCAGCAGCCCCTCGGGAAGGCCTCGCACGTATGTCTTCAGGTGAGCCAGCTCCAGGGCCTTCCACACCTCCTCATCTGAGTACTGGTCAAAGGGGTCCAGGTTCATCCGCAAGGTTCCAGTGAAGAGCACAGGGTCCTGTCAGGGACAGCACCGTGTTCAGCCCCACCACAGCCATTTAGCAGGAGCAATGGCTCCTGGCCCTCCAGCTGTGGCCACGACCTACTCACACCACTGCCTGCAGCTGGCAAGGGATGTGGTGACGGCGCTCGCAGGTCTGTGGCATGTCCACAGCACCCAGGGACACACCGATGCAGTGCCTGCGGGGGCCATGCAGCAGTGGGATGTGCTGAGATGGGGATCAGCTCACCTGGGGGATGATGGTGAGGTTGTTGCGCAGGTCGTGGAGGCCAATTGTTGCTATGTCCACATCATCGATGATGATCTTCCCTCCAGCCGCCTCCAGCACTCGGAACAGACAGTTGGTGAGGGAGGATTTTCCAGCCCCGGTCCGGCCCACAACCCCAACCTGTGGAAGCAGCTTTTTAGACAGGGCTGTAGAAAACAGGGCAGTGCTCTCTATCTTGGTCTGGTGGGCTTTCCTGCCCTTACCATCACCCAGACTGTCTGCTGTGGTTCCTTTCCTGCAGCTCAAGTCCCCAGGAGCCACTTCCCCTCACCATCCCACCCCAGCGCATGGACTGAAGCCAAGAAGAAACAACTTTAACAGAATCTGTAAAGAGCATAGTGAGGGCAGAGGCACCTTCTCAGTGCTCCCAATATTACAGGTGATCCCCTGAAGAACCAGATCCAGTTCAGGTCGGTAGCGAACTTTGTAGTCAACGAACTGGATCTCGCCTCTGCTTGGCCAGCCAGGTGGTGGACGGTTTTTTGTCACCCATGGAGCCTAGGGGAGGGCACAGGAGCATTAGGGGGGTTCGCTCTGTGATGCTGACTAGCACCAAGCTGTACAGCAGGTGCTTGCCCAGATCCTGGATTCCTCACCTCATTCTTCACTATCATGTACTCATGGACTCGCTCCACAGCCACAATGTTGGTCTCCAGCTCTGCAGTCATCCGCACCAGCCAGTTCAGTGTCTGGGTCACCTGCATGGCAGAATCAGAAGATGCAGAGCTCAGTGGCACCCAGGAACAACCACGTCCCACCTCAGCCCAGGGAATCATCCTGGGCACGAGCATACTTGGCCTGGCCCCTAATGCTCCACTGCCAAAACACAGCCCACCTCTCCCTAGGCCTTCAAAAACTTTGGTGCAACATCTCTTATCCACAGCAGGGCCATATTCCTCCCCATGGCAGCAAGTATCCCACTCACACTGGGATGGATATGTGCTTCCCTGGCTCTATAGCCACTCCCCAGGTGATGGGACACCCCAGATTATCCCATTTCCATGGATCAGAGCTGGTGGTAGGGCAGTGTCCTGCCGCCAGCTCAGAGCTTCCAGAGACAACCCTGTCCCAGAATGAAAAAATGCTTCCAGTGACTCACATTGAGAGCGGAGGAGACAGAAAGACCCACGATGCCGCCCTCCAAAGTGCCCTTTGCAATCACTGCGAAAAGTGCAGCGAAGAAGACCACCAGGCTCCCAACAAACTCCAGACGGATGGCCAGCCACCTGCACCAGGAGAGGACAGCTGAAGGGCAGTGAGAGTGGCAGGAAAGCATCTGCCTGTGCCCAACACAGAGCCCACCAGTAATAGCAGCACTGCACCAGCATCCCTCACACCCAGCCATGAGCCCAGTGCTGTGCACCAGTACACATTGGTACGTGTACACAGCAGGTAATTTGTGACCAATTCTGCAAGCAGGTCAGTCCACATCTCACACATAACCTCCTGTGCTGGTAACGCCATGTATCAGAAGAGTCCAAACCATTCAACTCTCACACACCCAAGTCATTTATCAATAAGATTCAAAACCAGAAAGTGCCGGCATTGTGCTCCCACTGGGCCTGGAGGATGACCCTCTTCCCAGAACTCACCAAGAGCATCTCAGCCCTTGAGTGCTCAGCTCACCCTGCCCAGCCTCTGGACACTTTGTGGGGGGCATACTCTGGCTTTCAAAATCACCCTAAAATGCCCCATTGCCACAGTGCCCTTCTTCTGAACTGCCCCAGTACCTACACAGACCCTCAAGGCTGAGATCAAAAGGGAGGACTGCAGGACCCTAGAGATCTGCCTCAGGACCCAGAAGCCACTGGGCAGAAGTGCTGCAGGCTGTGCTGTGGCATAAGTGGTAAAACTCACCGATTTGATATAATCCAGGAATAGACACTTTTCTGATTTATGTCCATAGTGACCTCATTATGCTTCAGGAACCGTTCTTGGCATGCATAGGCCCGGATCACAGAAAGGCCTGACACTGTCTCACCAAAGTGGGAGTAGATGGGAGACCTGGTGACAGAGTCCAGACGCCTTAGCTGGCGTGATGTGGAGATATAGAAGCGCTGAAACGAGCGACATAGCTTGGTTACCAACACAAAGCCCAGCAGCCACAAAGGTACTGCTCTCAGCAGGGCAGAAGCTTCACTCAAGGCCCAGTCACTCACCAGCACAAAATAGTAGAAGATACCCAAGGGAATGATGACGACAGCGAATATCGGAGTGGCCAGGCAGATCACAAACAGTGTGCTAATGAGGCTCATTAAATAGGAGATCCAGCTGCGGAAGGACATGGGAATGGTCTCATCGATCATGAAGATGTCCTGGAGTATATAAAAAAGTACAGAGAAGCAGTCAGTGACCCCAGAGAGAAGGAGAAACCCAAAGGCCCCATACATACAGAGTTCCTACACATTTCTGTGGTAACACAGTGCCAGACACTTGTAAAAATATCAGATGACCCTGAATTGGTGTTATGGTCATAACCTCATTTAGGGCCACAGTTCTTAGCTTGGGAACAGCTGAGTTAACAGAGAAACTTCCTATAATATTCCCCTGTTACACAGACCAGCTTTAAGCACTGCATCTTCATCAGGACCTAGGATGCAGGAGCAGTAATTGAAGCAAAAAGAGGGACAGGGCAAACTCCAGGTCCATTCAGGTGCACCCAGGTCTCCAGCTGGTCCTCATCCATCTCCTCCCTAGGCACCATATACTCCCTCAACTCAGAGTAAACCCACGCCCATGGCCTTACTTTAAAGAGAAATTTTTATTCCCAAAAATTAAGAGATGGTACCAAAGGAAGAAGTGGAGTAGTAGCAGCACACTTGAAATTACCTGTTTGTATTTTCCTCCTTTCTCATTTTCTCTTTTTGACCTTCACTTAGATAGAAAAGATTGTAGATTTTTCTGGAAGTCTATAACCAGAGGGACTTCTCATTGTGGCGCATGAGCTCTAGGCTCTTACCTCTCTTAGTAATTTACTATGGACCCTCTTCTGTTTCTCCACACTCTTCTTGCCCAGCAGGACACAGTATCCAGGTAAAAGCTCCTCAGCACTGAGCAGAAGAGGTGACAACTTCCTGTGATTTGTCACACTGTCTTTCTAGTATAGCCCAGGATGTGGTTTGGCTCACGGTCAGCCTTGCATCCACCATGTCCTCCTGGTCCCTTCCTGGCCCTTACCTGGGCTCAGCTGTGCAGTGCTCAACAGGAGCAGGGTTATGCCACTACCCAACGCTCTGCAGATGTGGTGGAACAAACACCTTCTCCGTGCTGGGGCTGTTCTCTTACCTTGGCGAACCGATTGACGATGCGGCCGATGGGGGTGGTGTCGAAGAAGCTCATGGGCGCGCGCAGGATGTTGCTGAGCAGCTGCTGGTGCATGATGCGGGAGGCTCGCCTGGAGCCCTGGGCACACAGCAGGGTTGCAAAGAGCAGGAAGGCAGCTGCAAGGAGAGCATGGGGCTGTCACCAGCTCGTGGGTGACACTGGCCCCAGGCACCCTTTGGCTTGACAGACACACCAAGCAGTGCCAATTCAGCAGCTCTGCAGCGAGCCGCTGGGATAATCCTGCATCCCACCTTCTTGGGAGGCCTTAGCAACTGTGTCCTAGCACAGGGAAGGAATGCTAACTCTATCAGAAAGCCTTGGGTCCTAGCACTACGTTTAATCTGATTAAGGAAAATTATCTTAAACTCAGGGGGCAACACAGACTTGGGGCAATTTATGCTGCTTTCAGACTGGTGTGTGTCCACAAGTCAGCCACAAGCTGGAAGGAAGGCAGTGGCAGGCAAATGAACAAAATTCTGGGTGCCCTGCTCCTTACTGCACTGCTGGCTGCAGGCCTCGCAAGTCATATCCCTCCTGGACCACACAAATGAGGTGAGTGGGAACTGCTGTCCTCCCACACTCACCTTCTGACAGCCCCAGTGCCCCAAAGATCCCGATCCGCAGGTCCCGCTGCTGCGTGGGATAGGTCTGGTTCTGATAGCGCTGCGAATCGTCGGTCCAGTCACTGAGCCACAGGTTGGACCCCACGTTGGCCACGTATTCCAAAATGTAGCCCATGAGAATGCAGAAGGAAAAGCACCAGCCAACGGCACGCAGGTACCGCACGTACATGGAGAACTTCACCTGTGGACCAGTTGAGCCCATCAGACCGCAGGCAATGACACCCAGCAAAGCCTTGGGACTCCACCCTGCTGCCCACTGTGCTCCCCTCCACCACCCCACCCACCAGTCCCGGGCAGCTCTGTCTCCTTCGTGTCTCTTGGCAGCCAGCCCAAACCAGCTTCTCTGAGCCCCAGTCAGGGTCTGGCAGCACTTAGCCAGGGCAGCACAGTGCTTCATCCCTCCATCGTCCTCACCCTGCCTGTTTCCACAGTTTCTTTCTCGATCAGTTGCTGTCCCTTCAGCTTCTTTGGGGGCTCCTCCCGGGCCTTCTTCTGGGAACTGGTGCTCCTTTTACTAAGGCTGCAGGGAGGTGATGAGTACCATTAGTGACAGGGTGTTAGATTGGTCCCAGTCTCCTGGGGGTTCATCCCTGTGCTGCACTGGGTCTTCAGTGGTGGAGTTCTCTGGAAAATAATGTCCTAAGTGGGGCAGCTTTGAGTGAGCTTTGTGGAAGCACTAGGCATGTTCAGCCATAAAATTAAGGCCTCATTCCCAAGAGCAGAACTAGCCATCAGCACAAGTTTCAGGGAAGACTGCAGAGTAAGGCTGTGGCACACTGGTGTAAGTAAAGGCAAAATCAGATGCTCCTGACCCAGAGCAGCTTGTGGTAGGAGCAGACAGGGAGGCTCCCAGCTGGAACTCCCTGGGAAGCCCCCAGACCCCTCTCTCCAAGGGAGCAGTGCATGTGGCAGGGGAAAGAGCTGGAAGCTCAGGTCATGTCCCACCTGCGACTCAATTTTGTCCGATTGATGCTGGCCTCTCGCTTCAGGGTCATAGTCACCACATCATCAGAGAACTCCTCCATGCAAGGATCAACTCCTTCATCAGCCTCCTCTTCATACCCAGCTAAAGCAACAGCTACAAGCACAGGAATGAGGGAAGGTAGGGTCAGGCACTGAGGAAAGAGCAGATCCCATACAACACACCTCTGCTGCACTCAGCTGCATGGCGTACCCTAGGAGTACCCTAGGCTGTGTCCTCACATATCACACCTTCTCCAGCCTTGCTGCAAGACCAGCACAGCAGGAGGAGGAAGAAATACATTGTGCTGGGAGGAGAACTGCTAGGGGACATAGGGCTAAAGGCCTGCACGGAGGCAATCCCTGCTGCTGACTTATCCCAGCACCACTGGCCAGACCTCAAGCAAAGATTTGTGCTAGGTTAGTAGGTGCAAGATCTGGTAGGTCATATCACTCCAGCTCAGAAACATCTCTTTGAGCAGGTGGAGTTAGGCCCTGTGAAGACATACTAGGAATAGCCAGGCTGCAGCTGGACAACTGGGCTGAGCCCTGACAGGGTAAGCATCCACCTGACCTGACACCACTCCTCCTCATAGCACTGGGGGACATGATAAAGATGAAATATTATCCAGTGGGATGTTTAGAACAAACCAAGGGATCCTTCTGACCCCAGCATCACAAAAATATGGAGCCTGTTGCCATATAAGATTTTGGGACCCATAATAAATGAACTAAAGAGGGAGTAAAAAATTTCAACAGGTCCTGTGCTGGATGTTCAACATAATGCCTGAATGCAAATCTTAGTCAGGAAATTATTGTGCTGCTGATTACCAGAAGCTGAGAAGGATTCACAACAGCCTCCATTGGTGCCTGAGCTGGACAGGGCCAGGTCAGGCTGACAGATCAGATGTTCACATGCCCAAGAAACATGCACAGCCACTCTAACTGCCACAGCCTCACTGTGTTCCCAGTACCTGCAGTATTTTCCTCGGAAACATCCTCCTCCTGGTTTCCATACAAGTTCAGGAACTGGGAAAATGCCCCCTTGTTTGCAAGCAGGGTGCTGTAGGAGCCATACTCAGACACTGCTCCTGCTGCCAGCACCACGATGTTATCGACCTGGGGCAGGAAACTGATGCTGTGCGTCACCAAGATCCGTGTCTGCAACAAAGGGGTTGCAGAGTAGTGATCATCAGAGCACCCCTCATCCCCAGCCATGGGTCTACAGGCTTTCCATCTCCCACCTGGGGACTTGTCTGCTTATCAGTGCCTGGCTATGAGGACACAGGGTACCCCTCTGGACATTCTTGAGGCCTCTCCTGCCTGCTACAGCCCCACATGAAAGCTACAGGATTCCTCTCTGTCCCATGCAAGCAACCTCAGATTCCTTGGATTGCTAACACCATGCTGGTGCCACTCCTGCCTGGCTGGGTGGTGGGTTGGAGGGTATGGGTGCTCACCTTCTTTTGCAGCAGCCCTTTTGGCCCCAGCACGTGCTCAAAGAGGTACTTGCCCACGTGGGCATCCACGGCAGAGAGCGGATCATCCAGGATGTAGATGTCTGCGTTGCTGTACACCGCCCGGGCCAGGCTGACCCGCTGCTTCTGGCCCCCACTCAGGTTGATTCCCTGGAAAGGAAATGGACACGGGGCTAGCACAGGACAACAGCTCTGACCTCTGCTGCAGGTGCTATCAGAAACCCATAGTGCCCAGGGCTGATACCTTCTCTCCAATCTCTGTCTGGTCACCTGCAGGCAGCAATTCCAGGTCTGGAAGGAGGGCACAGGCCTTGAGGATCTCCTGATACCTGGCTTCATCCAGTTCTGACCCAAAAATGATGTTGTCTTTCAGTGTGGCATTCTGGATCCAGGCCTGCTGGGGGACATATGCCAGGGAGCCCTGGAAAGAGAGACAAGAACAGCTACCTGTCAGAGATCAGCCTGACACCTCCTGCAGCCTGTGTTTGCCCTGAGCCACCACTCTGGGACAGTCCTGTTCTACTTCCCTGCTGAGCTCCCAGGCAGCCCCAAAGCCTCATGCAGCAGCTGGCTCCATCTCACCTGGATGTTGATGTGTCCCTTGATATTCTCCATCTCCCCAAGCATGGCTGACACCAGTGAAGATTTGCCTGAGCCCACAGGCCCCACCACAGCCACCAGGCTCCCAGGTGTGATGTCCAGGGTGATGCTGCAAAAACATGAGGGCTGAGGAAGCAGCACTGCCAGGTCACCCGTCAGTTCCTGTGTGGGACCAGCACAGAGCAGTCTCTGGGACACTCATGTCTAGCAGCGCTGTGAGAGGTGATTGCCCTCCCCAACAACTAACACAGAGAGCCTCCCCCTCCCCAGCCCTCTGCCCCTGCTGTGGCACAGAGCACTCACTCTCTTATGGCAGCATTGCTGTCCTGCTCCCAGGCAAAGGTGGCCTCCGAGAAACGCACAGCACTGCCTGTCAGAGAGAGATGTCCCTCAGAGAGGGGAAAGCCCAGAGCTGGGCCAGCCTGAGACCCACAGGGAGTAATCTGGAGGTTCACCTGCCTGCAATGGGGTTGTGGTGGATAGCTGATGTGTCCAGGTCTTCTCCACTGAAGAAGCGCTCCAGCCTCGCAGTTGACACATTGCTCTGCCATGGTAGAAAGAGGATGAGGATGGCACATGGGCATGGGGCACAGCTGGGTGGGCTGGCAGGAGCCCCATAAGCAGAGCACCACATCACAGTCCCCACTCAACCTCTGGGCCCCAAAAACCTGCGTTATGCATGTGAGTCCTGTCCCGCCCCACTGCCCGCAGAGTCCTGTGCACTGACCCCTGGGGGTCCATCACACATCTGAGCTCCAGGTGCTGGTTTGGACAGTGCTCATAGGATCCCCCTACACCCCCTGCCCTATATAAGACCTGACCTGCACCAGGGTGGAGAAGACCATAGGCAGCATGATCAAGGGGAAGCGCAGCACATTGAAAAGGGAGATAGAAGTAAAGGCCTTCTGTGGATCCAAGACGTTGTGCTCATCCACAAGCACGTAGACAGAAAAGGTTGCCAAGGAGACCTGGGACACATATCAGGGAAAGCCACCATCAGTGTGTTTGTGCGCAGCCCAGACCCTCACACTGCCCCAAGGCCTGAGCAGTGCTTTCGTGCTGGGGACCTGTTCCCCTCCTGCTTCCGTTCTCCATTGGGCCCCACTTCACCACCCCAATGGGACCCCTTTCCACCACAGCTCTCCTGCCAGCAGCCAGAACCATAATCCAAATCCCAGGCATCCACCAGCCAGGCCCCGCCTCGCTGCAGAAACACTCCAGGAACACTGAGGTTCCAGATATTCCCCATCCCCTTGGGCACAGGCCAGCCCCAGCTCAGAGGAAGGTACACCCCTCCCCAAGGCAGATGTCGCTCACCAGGAAGGGGGCAGATGTGAACACGAAGATGGAGACTGACTGCAGGTAACTGAAGTTCAGCAAGTCCTTGAGCTCACGTCCCCGGATCTCATTAACTCGCTTCTCAAAGGGGGGCTCCCAGGCAAAAAGCTTCAGGATCTGCAGGATGAGCAGGGTGAGCGGATGCTGGCCTCACAGGAATGCCCACCTCCACACTCAGCTCACTGGTGGCCAGCACCTCCATTGCCAGCTCCTGGCTTGCTCAGAAGCCTGTTTGGCCACTTCATCTCCTCTCTCCTGTCCTGCTTATAGCATTTCCCCACTGCACTCCCACTCCCTCAGTCTCAGCTTACAGGTCACCGCCAGCCCCTCTGCCACCCTGCCACTACCACCCAGGAAACACTCAGAAAACCCTCTCTTGGCTCTCAAGTCTTAGTCCAAGTATCCAGAGCTCCTCCCCAGACAACTTTTCAAAAGATGAGGCAGCCAAGGGAATTGCTGAGAGCCAGACACAGGGCCCTCAAGCTAGATTAACACTGGTAGGGTTATACAGGTGTGCTGCCTCCAGGTACAGTGCACCAAGAAGAGGGGTGCAGCAGCTGCCTGGAGAGTCTCCACTGCCCACCTTGATTCCATTCAGTATTTCAGTCATTATTTTCATGCGTTCGTCCTTGTTCTTCATGTTCCTCACCTACAAACAGAAGAGCCAGACATTACCTAAACCAGACAGCAGCTCACCCTTGGAAACACATGTGGGCTGCCACAGGGAAGGGAAGGATGGGCTTCACAGCCCAGAGAGGTCTTCCCATGAAGCTGAGCTTTGGCTCCCTGTGGCTGTGCACAAGTTGGGGAAAAACACCATCCTACTGTCAGGTAGAAGCTAAAGCTTTATCTTACAGCTGGCAATATCTCATTTTTAGCCCTCAAGGCTGTGCCCAGTCTGGTTCAAGTTCAGCTGTGATGGTAGAACAGATCTCATCCGTCTCCTACTCATAGCAGCTGATCACCTCTGGCTCAGGCTAGAGGCACCCCCAGCCCAAGTGAGATCAACTTCCTAGGCTGGGAAAGACCCACAGCATAAAAGCAAAGGATAGGAAGTATGCAGAATGAGGGAGGGGAGCAACAGTGGGGTTGGACCTGGGAGACCAGGGAGGATATTGCACCCACCACTGACCTGAATGGTTTTGGACTTGGTGATCAGGAACGCATTTATGGGGATGAGCAGCACCATGACTGCAATGCCAGCCAAGACAGAGGGGCCCAGCTCTTCCCAGAGGAAGACAATGGACAGGATAATTTGCAGGGGGCATGACCACAGCTGGTGAATATAGTTGGCCAAGTCCATGAACCTCTGGGCATCAGCTGACATCAGATTCACAGTCTCTCCCACCGTGGACTCCTTGCGGGTGGCTCCGGACATGGTGAGCGACTGGAAGGAGAAAGCACAGTCAGCACAAGTCAGTCTGGGAGCAGCCCTGCTGCCAGCAGCATGGTTCAGGGCAGGGAATTAGCAGGCCAGGCTGAAACCCCTTCTGGGTTTGCTCCTGGTGCCTCTCTACTGGCCACCAGTGCTCTCCTCACTGCCTGCACACCTGGAGCCACTGGATGCTGGGTGTAAATAAAAGCACCCCTGTGCAGGAATCCTAGTAGCACCTGCCCTAGGTGTTGCACTGCTCTGAAGAGAAACCTCCCTCAGCCCCTGGTACCATGGCTTCAGCACCCAGGTTCCAAGCAGAACTAGGGCCCTCAGTGTCCTCAGTGCTTGGTGGGTGTCCCCCAAACTCTCCCTGTGCCTTCTGAGGAGGAATGGGCACACACCCCAGGTTGATGGGGCAGGCAGCAGATGATTTCATCCACAGCCCAGCTTGGAGGAAGCCAACAGGGATGATGACAGGACCAAACAGACCTTCTTGTAGATGGCAGCGATGAGACTGGCTCGCACATTTATGCCAAGCTGGAAGCACAAGGTGAAGTGCTGCTGCAGGCAGAGGGACTGGATCACCGCCGTCAGGAAGAGCAGGATGGCATATAAATAGCCTTGCCAGGCAAAGGCATCCTCATTTGACACAAAGGCAATCAGCAGCCTGGCAGGGAAAGAAGCTCATGAGACACACACCCTATTGAGACAGACCCAAGCAGGATGCTCCAAGTGAATGCAGGGAGTGGTGAGCAAAACCCTGCCCCAGAGAGCTGGCTGGATGGTCAGCAAGCTGGGAACCCCATTCTGCCAGACCAGAGACACGGCAGTGGGTCACTAATGTAAGACCATCCACAGAGACTGTGCTGTGCTGCAAAACAAACCAGGGAGGCCCTGCTGGGCTGAGCTGCACTGACTCATGGACGGCCCCAAAGAAGAGCTGGGACTGTGTCCAGGACTGCATAACAGCATGCAAGGGAGCAAGATGTTACATGTAAGAGCTGGCAGCCAGCTCAGATCAGTTCTTTGTTAAACTGTATCCCAACACATTCTCCCGTTTTTGGTGAGGGCACTAAATGTCCCCAGGGTCTGTGGCTGGGAGAGGCACACGTATGGAGATGGTGGGGCTGGACACAGTGTACACACTGGGAGGCAGTGGGGCTGGGTGCAAAGTCAGGACAGAGACAAAGGACTCACTTCAGCAGCTGAGGGCTGACAAACACAAGTACATCATGCACCACCTTGAATAACATCGCCACCAGGAGATTCTGCCGGAAGGTCTTGCCCAGGGTTTTCATCAACCAGCCCCTGGCGTAATCCTTGGGAGGGCCTGAGTCCTTGTCTCCCTTCTTCTTTTTCTTCTTATTCGCTTGCTTCTCCTCCTAGAGGGAAGTTCACATAGAATTGAGGGAGCTGGTTGTGCAGGCATCCTGCATCTGGAAGGATGCTTCAGGGCAGCATCTCACAGACCCCAGATCAGGTATCCTGAATGAAGCCTTAGCTTAAGCTCCTGTCACATTTCCTTTCACTGATCTCTGCTTATGTCATACACATCCAGGACTAGCACCTTCTCTTTTGTACCAAAGACAACTGTTAAAACCCAAAGCAGCCTGAACCTCTCAGGCCAAAAATCAGACAAATCATGAAGGATCAGAGGCCAGGGTGGTCACAGAATGATGTTCACTCTGACCTTGTTGCTGGAAAATATCTGAGATAGACGGACATAAGGGAACTGCTTGTACTGCAGATTTGAGGGTGGTTCCTGTCTTTCTGTAAGGCAGAAGGATGGAGACTTTCTTGGTCTCTCAAAACATGGGGATCTGCCAAGGACATGACAGGAAGACCCTGTCATGGGTTCCCCTATCCTTGCCCATGGTCCTGCAGGATCAAAGAAGGGAAAACCCAGCAAGGAGGGCTATGGGGAGGTGAGGTGACTCTACTCCCTGGGTCTGGAGTCTCAGTCTGGACTGAGACTGGATGTCTCAGTCTCATACGAGGCCAAGAGTAGGAATGGATTTACCATCACCAGGATGTCCTGGCTCTGGGCCTTGCTCATGCCGTTCCCAAGGTCTGGGTCGCCTTCCCGGCGTCTCTTCTTGCGTTTCCGTTTCTCCAGTTCTGCTATGGCCTTCTGCATCTCAGTCTTCATGTTCTTCTCAAAAGCAGTGTGAAGAGCCTTTATCTTGTCTTTTTCTTCCAATTCCCAGACATCCTCTATCTCCAAAGGCTTGCGATAGCCCTTGTAAACCATTCTGTGGGACAGAGAAATCCCATGCTATTTGTTGGAGACTCCTTGCTGTAAATGCAGAGCCTTCACAGCCATCCTGGCCCCGGGCTCAGGCTGCACAGGCTGCACCCAATGTGGTGCCTCTCCCAGCTAACTCCAAGCAGCCTGTGCTGCAGGTTCCCCTGAGGCACCCATGCATTTTGCCAGCCCGAACTCCCTCAGAGCCCTGCTCACCTGCTGTACCATTCAAAGGTGATGGAGCTCAGGAAGGAGGCTGTGACCTCTGGGTTCTATGGTACAAAGCAAAGGGAGAGATTGTTTATGCTGGGGGATGGTTTCGACAAAAGCTGATTTTCCTCAGCCATTAAGGAGCCTCATAGGTTTCAAGCCCTGCCAGCTCCAGCCCCAGAAACTTCAGCTCAGAGCCAGCAGCAGCCCACCCTGGACACACATGCAGATGCCCCGTGCTGCAGGCTCCAGCTCTTGCTGGGCCCTGTGCTGAAGTCCTCAGGTCTTCTCAAGGAGCCTGGAGCCTGCATAGAGCCTGCCCTGCCCCACACAACGCTCAGGATGTGGTGCTCCAAACCCATTCCCATGTGGTCCTCATACCTTCTTCGCGATTTCCTTTGTTTCTGGGGCAATATCTGAGAGGCCTGAGACAAGGAAGAGCAGCAGCTGGAGCCCATAGACGATGAAGAAAAGGATAAACTGTGGCAGGTCAGAGATTGGTTCCTGCAGAAACGAAAAGCCCAGGGTTATTGCTGGGGTTTGTCTCAAGTCTCCTGGTACTCAGAGACAAGATCCATCCCCTGGCTGAGCCCAACAGAGCAGTGCAAAACTTGCTCTGAATCCTGGATCAGCTTCCCTTCGCCACCTCTCCCTGCCTCCTCCCCTAAGTGTTTAATGGGAGAAATTAGTCCCAGAGAGCTTATACTTCCCCAAAGAGACAGGATGAATTCGAACAGCAATTCCTCCTCAGGTCTTTTCTATTTCCCCAAGGTCCCTAGGGCAGCTGGGACCTCAGTGATACCAGAGAGATCTTGTCAAGAGAAGAGTATGAAGAAGCTTTCTTTGGGAACAGAACAAGAGCACGGGGAAGCCGAGAGCTTCCTGTCAAAGCCAACCTGCAGGGCTTTCCGGACGAGCGACTGGAAGGGCAGTATCCCGCAGAGAAGGGACAGCGTCCAGAAGCAGAAAAGCACCCCCGAATCTCTGCGTAAGCAGAAGCGTCGTGCATCGTGGATCAGCAGGACCATAATCTGGGGGAAAGAAAATCAGTCAGAGCTGCAGGACTAGGTCTGGCTCTAAAAATGCCTTTGGAGCATGTGTCCTGGGATGCCAGCACACATGATCTGCTGGGATTCACTGCCTTGAATACCCTGAACACACCACCAACCCTTCATAAGCTTCAGAATTAACTATATAGGGCAAAGGTTTGTTTCAGTAAGACATAAGATCAGGTTTGAATGTACCCTGACATTAGAGCAGGGAGCTATTACTTTTTCTAGCTACTCTCACTCCAGATTCTCAGACATGCCAAGCCATGAGGGGTCACACCCTATCTCCTGCACCTTGCCTCCAGACCTAGAACTGAACTCAGATCACGTTCCAGCAGCCCAACCTCTCCAGGCAGTCCCCTTGCCTTATCATCTCACATGGACTCTCCATGTGAAACTAAATGATCTGACAAAATAAAAAGGAAAGCAACTGAGGGAATTCTTTTGCTTTTAAGTGTAGCTCCTGAGCATTTGTTAAGACTGTTAGAACACCCCATGTCTCACACAAGATGTCTGAAACTTTCAGGCACATATTCCATCAAGCTAATAGCCACTAGGTCCTCTTTAGCCAGCTTTCTCCTCTGCCTGGACATCCCAAGGTACTCCTGGCTCTCTGCACAAAACTGAGCAGCAATGTACAGGAAGCTGTGAGACATCAGAGCAGCAAGCCATGGTCTGATGTTCACACTTGCAAAATCAGTCCTGTGAAACCCATACCGCCCCTAGTAAAGGTTCTGTCAGAGAGCTCAGTTACACTTGCAGGCACAGAATCATCCCAGTTTAAAGGATAACAGCAGTGAGCACTGTACAACCAGGCAGCTGCCCTCAACATTTTGCCCTCACACACCAACCACACAGGTTTGGGGCTAGTCTTACCCAATTTCCAGGCTACCCTTCCCCCATGGACACAGCTTCCCAGTGATCTCTGCGCTAGGGAAGTCTTGTGCTGCTTGGAGCTGCAGTCTCACCCTGTCCCTGGTGACACACAGCACACCCACGGCTGAGCCCTTACCCAGGTGGCGATGTACAGGCTGGGGTTTGTGTACCGGACCGCTGGCACAGCATCCTGCTCACCCTCCACAAAAGCCAGAGCCAGCTCTGCCACTGCTGTCAGCATCAGCAGAGTAGCCAGCACCTGTGAGGAGAGAGAGCCAGCCCGTTGCGGACACTGGGAACCACTGGCAGACAAGAGTTCGGCACAAAATACACCCATACATCCTTACACCCTTTTCAGCCCAGACTTGGCCTAGGAGAGCTCCTGTGAATGTGCCACAGTTCCACAGGAGCACTGCCATCATTTTAGGTTTGGAAGATAACAGTCCACAAGACGAGAGGCCCCAGTACACAGTCTGCCCTCCCTCCCAGTGCATCCCTCCCTGTTAAGCCCTCTGTCCCAGATATGCCTCCTGCTGGATTTCCCTTTACATTTCTGTCCCAGGTGGTCCCATATCCCATTGCTCCTTCCCTCCTACACTTCTCATCTCTCCATTCCACACCTGACTAGCACAGTCTTCCCACTCATATCACCAACACCCAAGGCTGCTCCAATCTGTCATCTGTGCCCCCTCAGCTCCCCTCTACCTGTTTGATGATGTAGAGTATGGTCACAGAAGATTTCTTGGCTCTGGATCTGCACATGGGCAGGAGCTGCCATGGGGCCAAAATCCAGAAGAAGCCAAGGGGAACCCAGACCAGCACAGTCTGCTGGAAGCACACAGGCAGGTCGGCATCCGGACGAGCAAGGTAGGAGTCATTCTGGGGGCAGCAAGGACAGAACACCAGGTCACTTGTGATGGCTGGACTCTCACTTGGCACACAGGACAAGAACCAACACTCCTATAGGTCCTGCCCACCCAAGCTCCACTCCACTGTATCCCCCCTTCAACACCCACCCTCCTGGCTGAGCATTTCAGCACTTAGCCAAGGTCTGAGTGATCTCCCTATCCCTATCTCTCTGCCTGGATGTAGGACGGCCACCTCTTGCTGGAGCCAAGCCAGCAGAAGCAGCTGAAGCCATATCATTCCCCAGAAGTCCATATAGGGCATCCTCTGTTCCCAGGTGGGCTAAAACAGGAGGGAGCATGGTCAGAGAGGTGTCATTGCCTCACTGTCTGGTGAGCACAGTGCAGGCACTGCACAGCACCCGGTGCCTTGGCACTCCTGGATAAACCCCAGAACCTCTGCTGACCACTGGCAGCAGGGTCTCACTGGCAGGACAAGCTGTGAGCCGTGGCACGCACTGCTCTCCCCCCACACGCGGTGTCCTATGCCGAGGACAGGCAGGGGGGATGATTCAGCCACTCACCCAGAAGACAGAGCCGCAGAACTTCTCCAGGGCTGCTGACATAGCTCAGGGGAGAAGAAACGGCAGCTCCTTCCTCTCGCTCTGCCCTGCTCAGAGACCTGGGCAGATGCTTGGGATAAAAGTCCCCCCACACCCTCAAGCGGTCCCAGGACAAAATCCCTGATGACACACAGTTATTTATTAACCCGGTGCTATTGCACAATCCCACAAACCAAAGCAGTAACAAAGGGCTCAGGAAGCTGCACACGTTCAGGAGAAGGGAGGAAAGGAAGACCCCAGAAAGAGATCAAAGGGGAGATACAGGGAACTTGCAGAGTCACTGCAGGACATCACAGCCATTGCTCAGAAACCATAGCCTTGATAAGCGCACACCAACAGACACACACTCGTCTGGGCCTGCTAAAGACATTACTTTGATGCAACACGTGAGAATCCTGCTGAATGCAAACAAAATGTCCAGCAACAGCTGATCCCACAGTGGCTGGTGCCACCTGGCAAGGAGGCCCGTGACAACAGCAGGGTCCTAGGCCTGCACAGCTGCAGTGTCTGGCAGCTGAGCCGACCACATGCTGCACTGGTCCTTCTGAGCCCTCAGGATACTGGTTCCTTCTACTAATTTCCAGCCTGCAGAGCATGAAGATTTTCCAAACTCCTGCTTTTGCTTCTTTCTTTCACACATTTCCATACTGTCTATGTGTTACCGCAGTTGGCCGACTACAAAACCCCAAAGAGACTTCATTCTAAGGTAACCCCCGAAATCTGAGACAGAAAGAGGAGGATTCCAGAGAAGAGTGATTTCCACTGAACCCTTGTGCTTAGAAAGGCCTAGGTGTGACAGGGACACTTAGGTAAGGCCGGAACTGGATTCGCTTTATCATTCCTCGTGTGCTCCTGAGGAACTGATAAAAGGGGACAGTAGGATGACTGCAATGATTGTGCTGTCTCATTGTACACAAAGCTACAAGATAACTCAGAAGTCAAGGGTGACACAATGAGTAATTGCTGAGGAACCATTAATACCACACAAGGGCTCAATGTCCAACTCAGTGGTTAATTATTAGCATTTTTTTTCTGATTAAATCCACGTTTTTGTAAATAAGACCATCCCTTGTGCTAAGTCCTCCGGGCCAGAACCAATACACTGCTCATCAGAGCTGTAAACTGCTGCAACCAGTAAGAAGTGAATGGAGCAGTGACTCGGCCCTTCTCCACCCAAACTGCTGATGTGATTCTTCTTTCTCACACTGGCACAGGTGTCCTCCGGCCTCGCTCAAAACCACTTTGAGCACTGCTGCCAAGGGGGCCACTTGCTTATGACACCTTCCTACATAATGCCCCATCCCACTGCTCATCTCAGTTTTAGTACAGGTCACAGCTCATCCTCACCCTGTCTTTGGTCTCTCACTCAGAGTTGAAGTGTTGCCCTCAGCACAGGATTCCACTCTCTTTGATATTCAAAGCAAGCAAACCCACTTTCTCTACCCTCACAGCTAGGGCATGCTCCTCTTAAAAGCCCACAAAGCTTTAAACTGTCCTTCAGCTCCTTCCGTAAATCCCCCACCACTAAAAGACCCAGAAAATGTTCATTGGGACCAAGATAATCAAAGTAGTAGCACCTCTTTGGCCAGCATTATCATAGTTTCCCTGTGCTCTCCTGTCTTTATCCATCTGTTGTTCAGCAGGTTACAACTTTTCAAAACAAGGCATTGATTCATGCCTGTCTCACACGGGATCTGGTCCAGAGGTCTCCACCGAGAGATCGACCAAATTCCTCCAGCCCTCATTGCATATCTTTTCCCTGAATGGTTTGTTTCTCTGCCTTATCACGTTCTTACCCTGTGTTGAAAAACCTGAGGCAGCTGGGTCAGCAGAATATTCATCTTAATTGAGCTACCAGTATCATAATCATCACCATGATTCATGAAATGTCAACATAAGCCATGAACTCTTAAAGCACGCATTCCAAACTGCATCGAATATAACTGATTATAGTCAATTACAACAAATTATAACTAATTCAATCACTCTTTCCAAGTCTGGATCCTGCCTACAGCCTGCACATCTGTCAGTGCTGAAGCAGGCTCTGACACCAACACTGTGCAGTCATTCCCTTACCAGCTCCTCTGCCAAGAACTTAAGTTCCCAAGGTGTTTTGGGAGACACCAACACCTCTGATGGATCCACATGAAAAGCTGGATGTACCCTTTAAACTGAAAATATGTAGTCTTGATGACAGGTTTTCAATAACGTGATTCTACTTAAAGTGACAAAGGTGCTGCCACCTTGTCAAATTCAAGTATTTTTTCCATACATCCTCACAGCCTGTAAGCTGTTGCCAAGATGAGAACTCTGTTCTCTGCATTTGTTTCCTGAGGTTCACTATCTTGGCTGCCAGAGGGATTCTCTTCAGCTTTGTGATCTTTTACAGAAGAGCAGGCAGCAAGGATAAAGGTGCTTTACTTCTAGGTCTCTAACTCTTTCTAATGCACCACTCTGATGCCATTCACATCTTTCACTGGCTATTCTACAGAGTAACTGAAATGAGTCTGAGGCTTCAATCCTGACTAGGCAGCAATGACCCAACAGGCACATTCCCTGAGCACCGTTTGGAAAACAAGCAGTTTATGCTTTATGGTGGGACAAGGACCTGGACACTCCCTTAGGAAAAGCAGCTTGTCCTTCCAAGAAATATCACACACTCCACCTTGAGCACTGAGGACCCAGAGCCAGGGATGTCTCACAGCTTCCTCACCTAATCAGTCAGGTGCTTCTCACACCTCCCAGCTGCTGCACTGCTAATCCCCACCTATCCTACTGGCAGACCACAGCAGGCCTTGTTTCCAAGCTGTGGCTATGATGGTTCCCACCCTGGCATTCTGGATGTGATTGTATTCTCTGGTACAGCAGGGTCCTGATTAATTCAGGCCATGCAACACGGGTCACAGTCTTATTTGAAAACATAAATAAACTCTAGAAAGGCATAGTAAGAGGGGGGCAGCTGCAGTGTTTATTTGACAATCACATGCAGTGCTACACAATTCAGTCCCCCTACCTGCTCACCTCCCTTCCACCCAAATGCTGCTGAACAGCTGTGGCTGCAACATCTGGGAATGAGTCCTTTTATTTAAAATGGCCAACATAAGCTGCCAGGCCAGGGACTTCAGGGGAAGCCAAGGAAGAGGTGTCGGGCTTCATCACCTAGTGCACATCCTCTGCAGCCTGAGGAGGGCAGCAGCACCCGTGTGTCCGTGTGCCAGGGCAGGCCCTGGAGGCTCAGCGCTCCCGTCCAGCCCGGCGCGCGCTAGAGAATGTTCTTGGCGATCGCGTTCAGGGTCCTCACCTTGGCCACGTCTGCCACCTTTATGGAGTACTCGGGGGCAGAGAAGGACGCTCCCATGGCAACGTTCGGATTTCTGCCAGGAAAACCAGTGATTAGTGGTGATCTGATACACAGGAGTCAGATCCACCAAGAGAAACAGCCTCGTATTTCCCCTAGCTGCAGCACTGGCCAAAGATGGTGCCACCCAAACCAAAGATGGGACAGTAACAGAAAGAACAACAATCCAAAGGGGTGCAGACCTCTGGACAAATACAACCCGTTCCTCACTCATTTCTCAGAAGCACATCCCACTGGCTTGCCTAATCCTACATGCTTATGTTAAAAGTCTAAGGCAACTACACCACAACCTGCCTTCCCAAGTGCCCTCAGAACTCCTAGAGAGGCAGTAGCAAGAGAAATGCCCCAAGGATCTGGTTCTGCATGAAACTCACGCCCACGTGAGGAGCACTGCTGGATTCATACACTGCACAGTGTCAGGCACCATGATCCCAAACAGAAAAGTACAACCAGCACTCAGGGAGCTGCTTGAAATTTATACAAGCTCATGTTCACATTCATCATTTCCCTGACAGAGCTCTGCTAAAAATTAGACATAAAGAATCTGTCACCTGAACTTCATCCCTGAGTCCCGAGCCGAGCGAGCAGAGCAGTGAAACTCAGAAGCAGTGGAGCCTTCCAGAATCCTCTGCAGGTTGCGCTCCGTGATGCCACCTCCTGGTGGGAACAAGCCCGATGTCACACGCCGAGCAGATGACACTGCTCCACACCTGACATCAGCACTAAGGGACAGGAGCCATACACACCGAAGGGAAAAAGCAGCCCTTGGCACAACAGAGACGCAGGCACATGAAAATGGACGGGAGAAGTCTTGGCTCATGTTCTCCCACAGATCTAGAGCTGTCCCCAGATCCTGCGGGGAGCAACAGCTGCAGGGCTCTGCCCTCCCCAACAGGCTGCATGGCCTTTACTCACACCAGGACAGGAGCTGCTCCCCTGGGGCAGCTGGCTCAGAAAGCCAGGTCAGAGAGGGGATTCTGGGGCAAGAGGCTAGCGAGAAAAAGCTAGAGATTGCAGATCATGGTACAGATGACAAAAAACCCTTACCTGGCACCACCACAATTCTGCCCTTTGCCTGAAAGAAGAGTAACACACATGTCAGTGGCGTTATTGAGGACTACATCCACACGTGCATGTGTGAGGCAGCAAAGAAACCTCACATGCAGCACTTTCCACAAGCTCATGGATGTCACCATGGTTTACAATTTCTGCGCTCTCAGCTGTGTTTTTTGTACTATTCATGTTTCAAAATGAAAAGTGGAAAAGAACTTGCAGTTACAGCTAAGACAACCTGCCACCATTCCCTCCCACCTCTCCATCCCACCTTGCTACCTCTCAGGCACACCAGGTGCACTTCCCTAAAAGGAACTGTGAGACACTCAGCAGGGGCCTCACTCTGCTGCCTGAGTGGGCTCATCACATCAGCTGTTGAAACCAACTCCCACCACCCTCCTCGAACCTGCAAGCAAGAACCCAGCCAAGTTTTTGCTGTGGGAGACTTGGGGAAACAGATTAAAGCCAAGCAAGAGAGGGAGGGCAAGCACTCCTTGACAGAAGTCCCTTCCAGAAATGAGGGATACCAGGAAGCAGCTGCCTGCAGGCAGTGCCAGGGAGCAGCCACAGTAACGCAGGGGAGCACAGCAAACACTCACCTGCTCTGCAAGCCGCTTAATCAAGGACAATCCCTCCAGAGCTGAGCTGTCACAGCCACTCGTCAACACCCGCTCAAAGCCCAGGGAAATCAGGGTCTCCAGTGCCACCAGAGGGTCATGCACCATGTCAAAGGCTGAGGGGCCAGAACAACAGCTCAGAAATAGCTCAGCTCATTGTGTCCCAGCCCTGTCCCTCAGCCAGCTCCCCCGGAGGCAGCAATAGGAAAGGTCCTGCTCGCACCCACAGCTCCTGACTGCAGCTTTGCTCAGTGCCAGGGCCACCACACTCAGCTCCTCAGACACCTCCTCTCTCACAGGGCAGTGAGACAGCTCCCGAACCTGAGCCCCCTGCACCCTTTCCCTTGTGGGGAATAGCACAGCCTGCAGAGCTTTCCCCCTCCAAAGAATAACCGAAAGCCCAGCCCCCCTTCCCCCAGCAGTGGGACACAGCCTGGACCCTGCCCAGGCCACTGTCCCTGGAAACTCACCACGGTGGAAGGTGACTGGCAGGGGACGGCACACGGCTGCAAAGAGAAGACATACGGTCAGCCAGGGCAGGTACAGAGCCCCTTGTGCTACAGCCACAAACATACAGGGCAAGAGTCAAGAGAGTCAAGCCATTCCTGGGGAGCTCAGGAGAGTCCCCATTCCTGCTGGGAACAATGCTGTGTATCCAGGCTGTTTCATGGAGAAGAGTTCTTCCGCCCTCTGAGAAAGCAACAAACCTCTGTTTTTATGGGTAACCCAGAAATCCCCCATCTCATCTGGAACATGCAGAACCCTCATGCCCACCACAGATGACTTTCTCTGCAGGAAGGAAGCTGGGAAGTTGTGTCATCTACCTGGGGAAAGGACACTTCCACGGCTCTTTGGAAGCAGGAGAGCTGATTTTTGTGATTTCTTTCACTACCCACAATTTCTGCTCTCAGACCACAGCAAACTCCACCAAAGGTGCTCCATTTACTGAGCAAAGCTTATTTATTTCTACAAAAAGATATCCACCGGCTCCCTGCCCTGGAAACAGCAGAGCACAGAGCAGTTGGCCTAGTGGAGCTAAGTCCTGGCAAGACCCTTTTCCTTTGCTGCACTCCTCACAGCACATTCACTCTGCATGAGAACCTCAGCACTACATCACCGGGGAAAGGCACAGTCCTCTTTAGCTTTGGCTGTAGCTCCCAAAAAACATGCAGAAAGAAAGAGAATTTGCTTCTGCATGTTTGTGGTCAGCACTAACAATCTCCCACTGCAGCCTCAGTAGCTTTTCATGTGTTCACACCTCCCTCTGGTAATCTTTTCTCCCTGTGTGTGTTAAGAGAGAAAAGTGAAGATGAATTGCCGGCTATACACAAGGCCAAAGTCCGGGGGATATATGTCCCAGACACCTGCAGCAAGAACAATAAGGAAAAGAACAAAAGACAAAGAAAACCAGGGAGAGAATTCAACAGCTGAATGCCCCCAGAACACCTCACCTAAGCCTCCTTACACTTTGCTATTATGTCCCAGGTGGCCTCTAACTTCGTGTGAATGGCTTGGGGCTGTGACCCTCCGTCCGCCGAGTTTCTAAACTACTTAACGTCTCACAGGCACGGCAGGAAACGAAACCAAAAAAAAGGTGGAAAGAGACGGCAAAGAGGGCAGACAGGACGCGCAGACCAAAGCCCTCTGCGCAGCTGTACGGGTCAGCCGGAGCAGCCCGACAGCCCAGAGCTCTGCCCGGGGGCACGCTCACCCAGCAGCGCCGTGCAGAGCTCCGTGTCGATGCGCCCGTCCTCGGTGAGGGCCCCGAACACCAGCCCGTCAGCGCCGTGCAGCTTGGCCAGCCGGATGTCGGCCTTCATCACCTCCACCTCCCGGTCCGAGTACAGGAAATCGCCGCCGCGGGGCCGGATCATGACGAACACCGGGACGCGCACGCACTGCTTCACCACCTGCAGCAGCCCTGGGGCGGACACGGGCGGCTCAGCACCGCCGCGGCGGGCCCGGCCCCGGGCGGGCCCGGGGCACCCAGGGGGGAGCGGCAGGGAAGGCGGCCCGGGGACTCACC
>VXBQ01006095.1:1810758-1854099 GCA_013400175.1 Phainopepla nitens | reverse complement strand
GTGGGGATGGGGGCAGTGGGGACCGATTTCTTTGTTTTCAAGGAAAAGGCCTCAGAGAGGGAGCCGAAGGTTATGCGCCTTCATCAACAAAATTAGTTAGCCCCGGAAGGTGTGGGGGGGAATATTTATTTATGTCTTCTGCAGAGTTTCCTCTTGCTGAATTTCTCTCTCCGCTCCGTAGAAGAGGCTCTAAGTCGTATGATTATAAAATTGGGGTGGCACAATGCCAGGTGCTACTATAAACAGGCAGGCATCGGTAGCTGGCTGCAGGTTCGGTAGAGTCGTGAGCGTGCCTTCGCTTTGAGTTGCGGAGGGGAAGGATTATTCATTTGAAGCGCCGGAACGCGGCTGTGTTTTGACAGTCGGTTCAATTAAAGCTTACAACAGAATAACAACTACAGCACGAGTAATGGCGTTGGGAAACAGAGGAATAGGAAAGGTTCGGTCTGCCGGAGGATGAGCAGAAAGCGTGTGTGTGTTTTCAGCGGGGTGTATGTTAAAAAGGAGATACTTAGTCGAGCCTCTGACTTTTAAAGCTTAGCGTTGGCTTTTAAGGTTTAGCGTGAACTTTCCAATGCCGTGTCTGATCCCAGCAGGCAGTGGTGTAGAACTAATGTGCTGTGCCTTTACAGAGAAACTGGACATACCTGTTTATCTCATTTCACTGGCAAGGCATATATCAATATATTTGCTTCATCCAAACTCTCGCTGATGAAATTGGAAGATTCTTTATAGTCTCAGCCAACTTTACAGCAATCTGAGTTACACTGTTTTACTCTTTCCTCTGCTTTTAATCATTGATAGTTGCATTTACTGGTAGAAGTTTAAAAAAAAAATGGGCTATGAGATTAGGAATTTTAGCTGATGATAGGTGTTTCATCTATAAAAAGCCTTTTCCAAGAATGTCAGTTTTGAATTATAGAAATAAAGGAAAAGACTAACTGCCATTTGGCCACGGTTTAACTAACAAGTAGTAGGTAAACCTGTACAAAAATAAACCATGACAAAAGCAGTGTGTATGTTTTGTAGCAAACTGCACCAAAGATAGCAGTCTTTTAATCTGATAAACAGATTCATGTATTCCATCTGTGAATATATAGCTATGGGTCAGACAACAAAGGCAGACCTAACAGTGGGATAAACTTAAGTTTGTATTTTTCACCTGTTCTGTATGTGAAATTTGTTTTGCAGAGGTGAGAAACGCTCTAATGGAGCCCTGTTTTTACATAAAGTTAAACATTTTCTAGTTTTTAAAAATTGTTTTTACTATCATTGTCTTTCTTCTTAGTTGCTTAAAGAATATCTAGGTTAAAATGTGAAAAAAAAAGTGCCTTCTCCCTAGAATAACTCAGTAAGTCACAAGTCTTCAAGGCCTGCGACTGTTTGGGGACATCTGTTGACAGCAACTTTCCAAGTGTCCCCTCTGATATTTTTTTTTTAACCTAATAAATTTTGTTGACCATCTTGTTGATAAAGAGTTTATAGAAAAGAAGCATATACTTTGTTGAGAGATTTGGAGGGGTTTCCCTGTCTGAAATGCAGAAGTCAGCAACTGTAGTTGATGTAAAAATCTTAACACGCATTTTGTGTAGGCCTAAGTGGCTGTAAAGCTTGCTCCAGGAAATGACTTGGTGCTAGTGACTGCAGTGGGATTTTTTGTGTCAGTGAAGTGCATTTTTGTGGGGGGTAGAGTCTGTGTTTAGAAAATGTAGTACTCATGCAGCAGCTATGGATCCCTGCTCTTTTGTCCCAAGTGTGGTGGTTCTGCTCCTTGGCTCTCAGCTAAGAGTGCTTCCAGAGGTGGTTTTGTAGACTGCTTCAATTTGTCTTCTTATTGATCATCTTTCCTCAGGAGATCTTCCTGTTTTAGATTAGTTTGCTTCTTGCATGGAGGTAGCTATTTACTATTACATTAGGCTAGAAATAGCCAAATTGGCATGGTGGTGTTCCTGGAGCATAGCAATATTAGCATAACTTCCTCCCTGTAGGTTCTGGTTTTTTTAATATTTTACATTTTTAAAACATATTTCACACATCTGTTGTAAAGGAAAGGAGAAATAGTAATTTGCCAAACATTACCTAAGTTTACCTTTTCTATCTTACGAAAAATTTAGTAGAAGTGGACCAAAACATTGGAAGAGCACCAGTCTTCTACCTGGAGATCTTAATACTTAGGAATTAGTTTTATTCTAGATTTCTTTGTTATAATTCTTGTAATTGGTGCCAGATTATCTGTCATCCCAAGTATCCATTAAGTTTTGCTAGCTCCTGGTGCATGCTGTGATGTGCTTTTTCTTACCTCAAGGGCAGTAGCATGGGATATACTGTTTTGCTCAAGTGAGTTGTACAGTAATCAAAAGTAACAGAGAAAAAAGTTTTCTGTATGTTTAACCAGTTTTTCTTTTCCTAATTTATAAACTATCTTACTAAAAAGAGCTTTGTGTTCTCTTGTTCATCATGACTTAAAGATGGTGATAATCTTTGCATCAGAAGTCGTCTGGATGAGGATGGATCCTCTGCGACTTCAGCCTTGAGCATATTTGAAACCTGGGAAGAACAACAGAAATAAATTTCTAAGAGAGTCTGTTGTGTATTCAGGAAAGCAAATTCATGAGGTTAAACTTGTGCAGTTATCCTTATGTACCACCACAGAAAACTTCCAGTGTGCTACTTTCAGTATCCACTTCTGGTACTTTTAACACCTCCATAAAATATAGCTATTCCATATTTATATAAGGTCTATCCAGGGAGCATTCAGGGTGATGTTAAAGCCAGAGATGGAACTGAGTGGAAGAGGACTTCTGAGAGACAGAAGGTTCCTTTTTCTTAACCAGTCTTCAAACTTTGTTGTTTCATATTCACACACATTGCAACAAATATGAATATGGATGCTGAAAATAACAAAATTTCAGGAATGTTGTATAAGTGTCCCTGATGTATGTTGACTAGGTTTTTTTAATTATTTGGTAGAGTGCAGTGGTCTACTGCACGTGCATGTGCATTATAGGAAAATGCAGGTTTGATACACTGACAGAATGAGAATTGAGCCTGTTTTGAAGTGTTGGGGATTGTTTTCTTCCAGGTTTAAAGGTGCTCTTGGGGTCTCAAATTGACTCTCACTCCTTGACTCTCAGTGAGCCCATTACTGCCAGCTACAGGAAAACTTTGCAAAAAAAAAAAAATTTGCAGCAAATCTGATTTTAAGATGATTTAGTTGATCTGTGAAAAATGGTGCCAAAAATGGTAGATTTGCACTTAAAACTTTTGAAGAGATGTGATTTCTGTTAGGGAAATATAGAATGTATAAATTATGTCTCCTGCAAGGGTGTTTAAGCTGTTTTGCTGTAACTGGGTAGCTAGTGGAAAACTGTAGCCTTAAATGTGTTTTGATGGAAAAGTTGTACATAGTAAAAAACATGCACATGTCCTGCAGAAATAATCAGAATGTGGGAATTCAGAAAGCATTTGGGGAATTAATTTTCGAAATTTAAACAAGCATCATTAAGCTATGTTGAATGAATTTTTTTGCAAGAGCTCATTCTTCTCTCAATGCAGTGTCACCATAAAGTTGGTTGGACAGATCTTTCTGAAAGCCAGCATGACTTTTCAAAGCCAGTGTAGGTTATTGGGTTTGATCATTACAGTTGGAGGGGTTTTTTGAATGCTTTCAGTAATTTTGCTTTCCGGCAGAGGTGTCTTTTTTCTCTAAAGCAGTGCTACAAAGTAGTGTTTTGCCAGTTCTCAGAACTGTTCTGGTGGGTCAGTGTTACATAGTTACATTATGAATTCTGCACAGCATTTAGAGAGATTCTGTGTGCCCTTGCAGTAGAACAAGTCTTTAAAAAAATATGCGTAAGCTTCTGACTAGTTTTATTTGAAATACTTGTGCCCAAGAAAATTCTCATTTTGTTCAGTCTTGTGCAGAAAGACAGACTTTCATTTCCTTCCTCCGTTTATCGATTGATGTTACTTCTTCCTTGAAGAAAGTTGTGTAAACTTAGAAGTAAATAACTCCAGCTCTTCCATGAGACAGTATTAAGACTCATATTTTCATTGCCAGCACTCCTTTCTCCTCGATCTAACAGCCACTTGTTCTAGGCTTTGTGTAGGCAGAAGGATTTTTTTTTTTTTTTTTCAGGGAGCACCAACTGCTTCTGTGGTTTGTTTTGAGTCTTGGGGAATTGATGATGCAAGTTGAGATGAGGTTTGTTAAATTTATGCTTCAACCTACAACGTGTAGATCTGTCAATTCCAGAGGTTGGTGTAAATGTAGGCCATCTAGAGCATCTTAGAGCAGATAGCCACTAGAAAAAACACTGAAGTCTGGTTAAATTTTGAAGCACTGAGGTTATGTAAGCAGTACATGAGGATCTGCTTTGGCTTATAACCCTCAGAGCCTGCCTGAGGTGTTGGGGAGAGCATGGAGAGGCATGGAAGGTGGGAAAAGAGTGGAACTGGGAGGTGGTTTACTGCAGGCTTTTTCAGCTCTGAATAAAATAATGTGAACATGCCAAGTGCTGCAAGATCACCTGGGTAACTCCGTGTTTTACGTGCTTAGCTTGTGAATCTTGATTACTTTATATTCCCAAACATATTTATGAGAGCATCTTAGCTAAACTCATGCAGCATTCACGGTCATAAGTTCACATTGACAACTGAAATTTTGATAGGCTTAAAAACTAGGAATAAAACAGACCAAAACTCTAAAACACTGTTTTTTATTCAAAGAAAGGGGTTTTTGGGCAAATTAAGAAAAACATGGAAATGCTTGCTATTTACTGGACAGTTAATTTTATCAAGTCCTTCCAGTTTTCACAATTTGTTTTTCTTTAATGGAATGCTGTGACCAAACTGAATGTCCTGATAATACATTTAGAATTTTTAAGAAGCGAGAGCACTACTTCCAGGGCAGTCTGAGTAGTTAGTTGTTGGTGGGTTTTTATTTGGTTGGGTTTTTTTAACACACTGTGCGTATTATCTTTTAGTTTTTACCTCACCTAATCTAGTTAGCATTCCTCAGTTCTGTAGATGTTCAGGTTTCAGTTACAAATTTTCTTGGTTTTGCTTGTTAACTGGATCTTCAGTTCTGAGCTATCATCGTTTGTGTTGGTGTAGAGTTTTGAGCCAGTGCCTCTGCATGGCTCAGGAAGCAGCAGTGCCATTTGTAAATCTTGCTGTATTTGAAATTTGCTTGATTTTGCACAGGACTACAAGACTAAAGCTAAAGTGATCTGTTAGGATTTTGTACTGGCTAAATGTAACTGAGCTTTTTCAAGAGGCTTCTTTAGGTTTCTCCATCCCTTCACTCGAGTTGTATAGTAATGCATTATTAAACAGGGGCTACTATTTTTCCCTGGTAGGTAAAAATTCCATGAGAGTCGCTATAAAACTGATAAAAAATTTTTGATATTCTAAATGAATAATTGTAATAGTAGCACGTGACAAAGTTAGGCTTTTTTCTGTAAAAGATAGTAAAATTTCTCAAAATTTTCCTTTTAATCTGTTCTGGACAGGTACACACAGCATAAGTGACCCCATTTTTCAGAATTTCAAGCAGGTATTCTGAAGTCTTAGGCTTTGATCCGTAGGGCAGGTAGTCCGAGTGCAGGTGCTTTTAAATTTTCATCACCACGACTGATGTGCAGTGTCAGTGTCTCTGTATGTGGTGAAAACATTTTGTGATAGACTGGGACAGATTTTCCTTAAGATAGTTTGATTGAGTCCATTCATAAAACAGAGTGATTGTGTTACAGTCTAAAATAGGTTCTTGACCTTGTACATATGCTCCCTGGATCTTATCTTTGATTTCTAGTAGCTGTACAAGTGGAAAAGCAGCTCTTGAGAAGTAAGGTCATGCTTTTCATTCTGAGTCAGGTTTTGTGGAAACACAGAGCGGGAAAGTAGCGTTGTAGAAGACTCCAGCACGGCCAAGCATACTTCTAATCACATGATTATTTTATTTTTCTGAAGGTCAGTTAAAGCCAGTAGAATTTTTAAATGACTGATGTTTCTTTTCTGGCGTTGCAAGTACTGGCATCTCAGCATGAGTAAATACTGTTAGGTGGCTTAACAAAAGAACTTCCAGATTGACTTTAACATTTTAGGAAAGGTAAAAAGTGCACTTAATACCTGAGTACTGCAAGGAGGACAAAACTGTAATAAACATTCATGTGTGGATGGTGTTTGCAGGGGAGTGACCTCAGTTCTTTAATTAGCTGTGTATAAAATCAGTGTTTGAGGGCTGAAACTGTCTTGCTTGTATTTAAATAAGGTATAATACTATACAAAATGTGAGCAGATAACTTGCTTTATTGGTTTATGGTTATAAATGAGGTGCATTTGTGGAAAAGCCAATTTTTGTTTAATGCTAATAAAATAAGCATAAATAAGAGAATAAACATAAATTAAGGCAATAACTTATACATGTGAATGATATAAAATTGGGCAAGCTTATATAATAAATTCATAACAATTATTTCTTAGACTGCATGTGATCTGAGCATTGGCTGTGCGTGTCTTTTTCGTACCTTTTGTATGTGAAGAACCTTTGTTGAAATAAACGTTTTACTTCCACACTAGTTTTGTTTTTAAAGTGTTGATAGCATCTGAATGGGCCTGGCTGTTATATTACATACATGGATTTCATTTTCTGTATAGCTGTGAATTTTTTTCTGTTGCAATCATTTCAGTGTTAGTCTTAAGTCTTCCAGGCACTGCTGATCTGTGCATCTGATCGTGGTGTTTGCACCGCGTGGTACAAAAATGCCCCAGAGGGAGGTTATTGTCAGGACACAGGGGTACTGATTATCTGTAAATCTATAAGAGATTTATTAATTGTATCTTCCTTCTCCTACCTGAAGTAAGCTGAGGGGGGAAAAAAGAATCAGCCTGTGTTGGCCTCTGTTTATCATGAAATTTGATCTTTCTGTTCCTCTGCAAGTGTTCGAATTGTTCTGCTGCTGTTACTCTTATGGAGGAGTTGTCATCAAGCCCCAAAACCTCTGAAGACACTTCAGCCCCACCATCTCTCTTTCTTCCTTCATCCCCCTCATCATTCATTGTGTTCCTTGTTTTGAAATGACTACAGGAAATGTGTCTGCAATCTGTATAAACTGGTGTGTATTTCAGATTTCCTCTTTACACAGTGTTGATTTTTGGACAATTGTAAAATACTGAGCTACTTGGAGGTTAATTGAAAAAAACCAGAAACAATTCCTGTGGGATTTGCCTTCAGTGTTGAGTAGGCAAGGAATGGGCTATTTGTGGTTCAGAGAAGCTTTCTGAATTCAGGTCATCAAAGCTGGAGAGTTAATGAACTAATAGATTTTTTTTCAGTTGGAGGGATTATACCCCTGAGGAGACTTGGTGCCTTTATGGATGTGCAGAACAGCATTGCTCTTTCCTTTGACACTTCTTAACTGGGATTGAGGCATGCAGCATCTCTGTTATTTTTTAAGGTTATTATAATGTTAGTATTATAGAAGTCACCAATACAAAAGATTTGCCAAAAAAACCCGAATTAATCCTTTATTAAATTAAGACTTTTTATTTCTATGTTGTAGTGTTTGTTGGGTGATGGTCTTAAAACTATATTGATATATGATCACATACTGAATCAAAGTTTTAGTCTGTTCTGACTAGGTTAAAAAAACATATTTCCATTAGTTTAGAGTTAGGAATGATCAGAGTCTGGGATATAGTGGTGCTGCTTCTGCTGACAGTGACCTGTTGTCAGGTATGGCGCTCTCAGGACAGCTGCTGCTCATCACCTGCAATGCTGAGCTCCCACTGCTGTAAAAGGAAATTAAGAGAGTCCCACTGAAAATTTGAGATTTCCAGCTGTCTTCAGTCTTTGCTAGTAAATCTTGTTAAGTTATACTTAAGCAAACAACTTCCCTTTGTGCTTTCAAGTCTTCAGTCAATTGGAAGTAACCCCAGTGGAAGAGGAATGACCCACTGTCCTTCTCCTGCAGTGTGAGAGTCTGCACATGGCCCCTTATCCCAAGTAAGCAGCTTTGAGGAAATTTGCAGGCGAGTGTAATTTGTGTAGTTTTCTCAAAGTCACATAGTCCTCAGGTTTTGAAAAGCTTGTCCTTGGCTCTTACAAGCTTTTATTGCAGTGGAGTGCTAAATAACTTGAATGAAAATGTTAAGATTTGGCCCTGTTTGTGAATGGGAAAAGGCATGCCCAGTAATTTATAAAATTTTGTGCCACTGTTTGCACTGTCTTGTCCTTTCACCTTTGCCAAGAGCCAGTTTGACAGCCACAGACACACAGCTGAGCTGTACCTGTCCCTCCCCACACCTTACAGACCTCCAGGTTCCTACTGACATGTGAGAGGGATGATTCACTCCCAGAAATCCAGCTTTTCTTTGTTCCATATTCTGCTGTTCTAATTAGGTTCAAATATTTTCTTTTAACACCAACTTTATTTAGCATAGAAACAAAGCTGTTGTATTTCTTTCAGGAACATATTTCCTCCTGTTACACAAGCCTTTTTAATTTTTTTGATAGCTTTTGTTTGAGCAAAGTTGTTTTAGGATTACTACTTCTGAAGTGAGTTAAGAGGACTCTGAACTTCTCATTAGTATTCAAAATATTGATTATAATTTTTATTCTTTTGGGTAGGACAGAGGAAGTAGATAGATCTTTGGCATCAAATCCTTATATTTCTTCCTCTGTTTCATTCAGAATGGATTTTTCTTGAGTTAAGCAATCCTGACACAATACACTCTTTTTTCTCCCCTGTGTTATTTGCACCATCAGTGACAATACATCTGCTAAAACAAGTCAAAAACTTCAGGTCTGAAAATGCTTCTGTTAATTTGCAAAGCTAAAAGTGAAAGGTCAGACTTCCTGAATTGTGTCTTAGATGTGGACTTGGGCTCTGAGTTTCTGAGAAGTAAGAGTATAGACAGTACATAGCAGTATACAGTGTATATGGAGAGTACATATACAGCAGTACAGACAGCTCTTCTTTCCCCTTGTTAGTTTGAAGTGCTCTTGGAAATCAATATTTCATTGCAGATGTTTTATTGTCCTCCTCAGTTTTCGAGTGCTGTAGTAATGAGCACTGTAGAAATGTCACTAAATGTTTCTGAAAAGAGCCTTGGTTAATAATGTCACTCTTTTGGCTGTTTAAGCATTTCCATTCTGTATCAGTGATGACTGTCTTTTGAGCTAGAACTTCCTAGATTTGGCCTCTTAGCAAAGCTTGAACAATACCAATTAATTGTTTTCTTTTAAATACAACTTTTTAAAAAACAAGTTTCATAATGTAGTGTCAGGTGGGCAGAAGCTTGCATCATGGCAGGGGAGATTTATTCATTCATAGCTAATGCCTTTTCATATTTGATAGGCGTTTAGCTTTGTCTGCACATACTGGGAAAAAAGATGTTATTTAAAAACTTGGATTTCTGTATTTTCATTAAATACTATGCTGATGTCTTCTTTGGGCAGAACATGCAACTGTAAAATAAAGTCCTTAGTGTAAATAGTAGCACCTTAGAAAGCTGATGTCGAACAGAAGTTAATTTTGGTGTGTTTCCTTTGCTTTTCCTCAGTGTCCAGCCCTTTTGGACTACAACATCCACTAATCCTTGCTGAATAAAGCATATGCTTATTTCAAGCAATTTGGGTCTTGTGGGAAATAAGTAGCAAGGCAGATGAGTGAGGAAGAGACAGAGTTAAGCTTTGTATAAATGATCACAGATGCAGATGTTACCAACTTTGATTATCCCCTGTAGTTATGTAACCAGCTGAGATAGAGTTTTTAGATAGAACCTTGAAAATTCATCTATGTTAATCCATTTATACACCAATAAGTGGATGAAGAATGAGACTGGTGAGCCAGAATGAGACTGGTGAGCATTCATTTTTCATTTGCCCACTCAGACAAGCAATATTCTGCTTCTGTCTGTATTAATAAGAGTTCTTTTTCATAAATAGAGTGACTGAAGCTGCATTTTGTAAGTTGAATATCATAAATTGCAAAGTGAACCCGTAAGTTGATTTTTGGGGAGTATAACAGTTTGTAATTGCTCATTGGTGTGGGATGGTGTTGGGGAAGTGTGCAAAGGTCTATAAAAAGAAAGTTGTCTATGTTCAGAATCACCGCTGCGTAACTTCATGTTTCAGTTTATTTGTTTGCCTTTTCAGAGTGTCTGTTTTTTGCATTTTTTTGAAGAAATGAAACAAAAACTTTATGATTATCTTTTGCCTTATCTTTATCTGGTAAGTGATGGCTGCTCACAATTACATAGTTCATAGTCTTAGTTAAGATGAAGCAGGTGTTTGGGAGGAGTTGTTTTTCTCAATTTTCTCCCATTCAGCATTTTATGTTCCATTGATTTGCAAGACTAAAGATGAGCAAGGGCATTTGGGAAAAACAAAGAAACTGTATTAAATGTAAGTTGAAATCTAGAGTAAGGGAGGTATGTTGGTAGTTTAAGATTAGTCTCATTCTTCTGAATTGGTTCCTAAAATGACAGATAAATGAGTATCTGATCCTTAATGTTGTTCAGTTGCCTAAACATGTCAAAACTGTTGCTGCAGTATTACATGTTCTAAGAAAGACTTGTTTTAAACTTTTCATATAGGCTGGTAAATTTTGCTGTTGAGTGAAACTCCTGTCGGGCCTAGTTATAATGCAGGCAAGTGTTACATTTTGAGAGAAAAAACAAATATTTTTTCCTGGGATTTACTCGAAAAGGAAGTTCTTGGAGGATATTGCATTTTGCTGTAAAGCTCCAAACTCACAAGCCAAGCCCCCTTCCTCTTCAAGCTCCTACCCCAAAGCAGCACTTGTTTTGTGAGGAGACCAGCATGCTCTGAGACAGTGCCTCAGAGGTAAACCAAATCTGTCAATCCTGGTGCAGGAGGTGACTCCTTTTAAGGAGCAATCACTTTCTAGGCTACTTAACCCATCTGCTCCCTACTGGCAGAGTGGAGAAGGAAAGGGTTTCGCCTAAAATACTGCAGCTCTTGGAAGAGTCATTGAGAGGGAGGACTCATCTTTGATTTAACTGCATGTTCTTGATTCTGCTGCGTAAAGTCTGGAAAGGAGAGAGGTGGATATTGAATTCCTGCATTTCTGTTACTGAGTGAATATTGTCATGGAGCCCTGCCTGCAGAGGCTCAAGCCTTTCTGAAGGTGTGACTGGAGTTGACTCTTCTCTTGGCCTTTGGATGACTTAGCTCAGCTTATCTGCTGAGCCTGGAATGGAACATGGTGCAGGCTGTGAATATTCCTTGCAGGAGGAATCTGGAGAAGTTCAGTGTAGGGTTTGCCCACCCAATCAAGGGCAATGCTTGAGTATCAAGGGAAGAGTGAAGAACAAAACACAGCTATTAAGAACTGTGTCAATATTTAATCTTGTAAATGACAACTAGAAGATATCATAAGCAAGTTATGGACATTGATTTTCCCCACCACACACACCCTCTGAGGGAGTATAGCAGTGTAATAGGCATTTCCTGACAGTCCTTAAGGAACTGTATTGTCATCTTCGATTGTTGCTCAAGGTCACCTAGGAGCAAGAGGTGTGCTACTCATTAGGACATTTCTGGTTGAACATTTCTGTGGCTTCCTGTGACTCTTGACAGATGTCCTAAGATTGACAGCCCAGATTCAGGAGAAGAGCAGTGAGACAGGGTGCCCCTTACTTTCTTCAGACTCCTTCCCTTAACCTCCAGTCATGTTTTTGGTGTGTCACAGTGAACCTGTTCAAGTAATATAATTGAGGAACTTGGTGGGACTTTTTGTGTGGTGGTTTTGGTTGTTCAGAGATCAGCTGTTTTTGTTCATGGGAGAGTGTGTGTAGCCCATGCATCCTCTTCCTGATGTACTCATTGTTACATAGTGAGGAAAACTTAAGAACTCAGAAAAGTGTGGATATTGAGCTCTCTATTTGACATTAATAGGAGTACATTTTATCTGCTCTGTAGTTGAAAAAAAATGTAGTTCCATATCTTAATATGCCATTTTTTCAGAGATATTCTTGGAGCAAATGCTAGACACTATATCTCTGTCATTGTAAATTCTTGTCTTTTAAATTAACAATATTCAAAGGGTTTATAAAAATTCAAATAGTGATTAGGTTTTGAGGCAGGAAATGTGCTACTCTTGCCCTTGTCTGGATAACCTCAGCCAAACTTTATCCAGAATGAAGGATACAGGCTCAGGATACTGAGCTATTGTGTAACAGACTGTTTAATGCCATCTTGATGAATACCCTGTCTTGCAGTGGAAGGGAACACTGTTGGTGACAGTCTCCTTTGCCTCAAGGACTGTGCCCCTGTGGTGGCAGTTTTAGATGCCAGACCCTTCTGCAGAGGGACAGGAAATGGGGGAGTGAGAATAGGTGGCAATTATTAGGTGCAAATGTTACTCCCAGCACTGCTAACTAACTTTAATTGTTGGTATACACTCACTTCCTTCAAGGTAGAGAGCATCAAGACCTGTATTCTGTAATTTCAGTTCGTTCTTGTCCTAGTGCTCTGTGGTATTAGACCTGTGAAGGATGTCATGGTAAGGAATGAGGCAGATGGTTGATTTTTTTGAAAACTTGGAGAAACCTTGTTCTGCAGCAATCACTGACAAAGACTGATGTATTTCACCTGCTAATGTGTAGAATCGTGGTAAACACTCTCCAGCTATGCTGTAGAAAAACTGAGTAGTAATGTTTGTAACATTTTTGAGAGTAAAAATGTCCTGCAAATGTGTTGACAGTCTGTTAAAACTTCTGAGATTTAACGAGTTTGGTCTGAGATATTTGTGTGAACTTTCTAGTACTTGTCTAGAAATTTCTTCTGCAAGAAGGATAAGAAGCTGTGTCTGGTCACTAATCTTGAGAGTACTGGTTTGTTTATCTCCTGTTGCTGCTGGTTGACTTCTGTGGATACTCCTGCTGATTCTCTGTAGGACATCCCTTTACCTCTTCCTGGTTTCTTTCTTAATCTCGCTTCTTAACATCTCTTGTTAGGAAGACTAAATAGCTACTTAAAGCTGGTATAAACTATCAAGACTTCAGCAGGCTCTTAGCAGTTTATTTCTGTAATTTTTCCTTGCTATTCACAGCATTTCAAGTATGGTTTTATAAGAGGAGTGAGCTCTGTAGTGTTAAGGGCAAAATGATGACAAGGAAAAAAAATTATGAATGTGGAATGAAGTTACATTCAGTCTTAACTGTTGTAAAAGTTAAAGTAAATAGAATGGAAATTATACCCCAAATCATTTGTTTCTCTGCCAAGTAGTATGGATTTCCAGCAACAGATATGTTGGATGTTCCTGAATCTGGGGGTTTTAGTGATGTTTTTTGACTGTAGTTGGTAGAAGTTAGGGAGCAAACATCAGGTTCCACTGGTGACCACAAGTATTTTGTTGCTCACCTTTGTTATCGTACAATGCATTTCCACTGGAAGACTGGTACAGGCAGTTTGAAAAGGTCATGTTTACACAGGGAGCCCTGGTTTTCTGGCTTCCTCAGCCTACAGCTGTAATGTGTGTCACCCGATCACCCAGTGGTTAAGGTTGGAAGACACCTCAGGAAGTCATCTTGTCCTGCCCCACTGCTCAGGCAGGGTCACCTAGAGCTGGTTGCTCAGGACTGTGTCCAGATGGCTTCTGAATGTCTCTAAGGATGGAGACTCTGCAGCCTCTCAGGGCATCCTGTGCCAGTACTTGGTCACCACACAACGAAAAAGTTTTCATGATGATCATGAGGAATCTCCTGTGTTTGTGCCTGCTATATCTGCTCCTGTCACTGGGCACTACTGCAGAGGCTGACTCCCTCTTCAGTACACCCTCCCTTTGGATTAGACATATACTGATTTGAGCCTGCAGGGTTTCTCTAGGCTGGCTCTAGAGGCTGACTCTGTCCTTCCTATGAGAGATGCTCCAGAGGGTTGTTAGTGGCCCTTCACTGGACTCTCTCCAGTGTGTTTGTGTCTCTCTTACACTGGGGAACCCAGAACTGGGCACAGTGCTCTCTACATGTGGCTCTCCAGTGCTGAGTAGAGCCCTTGGCCTGCTGGCAGCTCTTCCATATGCAGCCTAGGAGGCCATTAATCTTCCTTGCCTCGAGGGCCCATTGGTTTGTCATCAGCTTGGTGTCCCCCAAGAGCCTTGGGTTCATTTCTGCCAAATGTGCTTTCCAGCCATTTGGCCCGACGGGTATCAATGCATGGGGTTGTTCCTTCCCCCTAGGGATGGGATGTTGCACTTCCCTTTGAACTAGGTGACTAGAAGGGGCCCGATAACATTTTGTATGAAGTTACATGTTGATCAGAAAATAACGAGAATTGAGCTGTTTGCTCATTCTCATTGAATGCTGGAAGGTTGCTTGGAAGAGGTGGTGCCTGTAAGCTTCTAGGAGGGAGAGACTGAGAAGTCTCTTCAGGACTGCTGCCAGCTTTACCTGCTTTACAGGTGATAATAGCAGTAGATTGCTGGCAGTGATTGTTTATTTGACTTGATGATTTGAGTAGGGTAGACAAACACTGTTAAAGGAAGGAGCTTGAGTGTGTCTGATCCTGCACTGTGGAATAAAGGACCTTTTGAGTCCTGTGCAGTCTTTTTTGTGAAATGATTGTACTTTCATGTACACTGACATTTAAGTCTAATTTCCTCAAGATGTACTTGTGCTACACTCGGAGTTCAGATGTTTGTGCTCGAGTTGCATCTTTGAATCATGAGCGTTTGGGCAGCAGCGTGTGGAAGTTTTCCAACCAGCGGCTTCTTATAAACAGCTCTCTCTGCTGCCAATGGCAGACTTGGTCGCTTTCCCATTCCCCAAGAAAGGTAATGTTCAGATAAGGGCGAGTGCATTAACACATTTCCTCTGCTTGGACACTGCCTTCTTACTATCTTGGTGAATCTGGGTGTAGACAACACTGAAATTACTGGCATTTCGCTTCTGAAAGCCTTTCCAAACCTCTGTGATTTTTTTTTCCAAAGACCAGCAGAAGCAGCAATCTGGGTTCTGCTTGAATCTGCAAGAATACAAAGACACAAGCAAGGCAACTGTATTCTAACTGTGGATTTCAGTTCTAAAATGCAATCATCAGAAGAAATCTGGGAATGAACATGGAAAAACATCTGGGCTCTGATCCTGTATTTGTGGAAGTGGTTCACTTATGGACTTTGTTGCTAGGGATCTAGAGAGTTGCATAAATCTTCATTGTTGGGTCATACTGGGTGATTAGGATTGCTGTTCTGTTGTCAGAGATGCTTTTGTAGAGAATTCTGAAAAATGCCAGTGTTCTAGCAGCATCAACAACTTACTTACTGGTTATTTGTTTGGATTTTAAATCTGCCTACAAGCCTGACTTAAGGAATGGGATGAAATGAGATGAACCTGTGAGTTAAATAATCCAAGAATAGATTTAGTCATTGCAATTTTTACATACCCTTGAGGATACAGGACGACCTCTTCTGCTCAAATGCTAAACAACTTTTCAGCAGCAGGGAGGAAATAAGACATTTTTGCTCAAACTTTATTGCAGTGACGTACTGCCAAATAGAATGGAATTATTTAAAGTATTAGGAGTCTTTACTTTGTTAGAAAACACTGCTGCAAACAAGTTGGCTATGCTAGATCCTTTTGGAAGACAGTGCTCTTCTAAAGTGATATTCTAGAACTTGAGCAAACCTGTTCCCATAAAACCTCACAGATGTTAATCTGAGTCAGAAGCAGAATAAGAAGCTGCATTGAAAAACAGAGTTTTTAATGCTTAATCCTAAAAGGTAATAAGATAATTTTATAGTACTTTTTAAAATATTTTTGTATATTTTTCTCATGGAGATGTGTACTCCTTAAAATTACCTTCTATGGACCTTTCTTGTGCTTTCAGAGTAGCTCATGGTGTGTCAATTGTTAAGTGGCAGAAAGCTCTCTGTTCTTGTTTGTATTCAGGGACTTTGGAGCAAATAATGTTGCAATCATTCTTTCTTTTTTTATAGCATTTGGACTAAAAGTACAAGAATTAAACAGTTTGCTTTTAGCTTTTTGCTGAATGGCTCTGGATTATCAGATGTGCTGCTTTATCTCTGCATGTAACAGAGAATGTTCCCTGTGACTAACCCAGAAGCAGGAGCACTGTAATAGCTCTGCACACTGGTGCCCAGTGGTTTGTCTGCTTTATACAGATCATACCTTTGCTTGGAATACAGTGTGCAATTAAAATGCAGTTGAGATAAAAAAGGTTGTGTTGGCTGAGAGTTTTTTAATTAGCAAGGGGAACCTCTGCTTTGTTTGAAAACAAACCCTCGTGTTTTTGAAAGGAAAGTTGAAAAGCTTTTACTTGAATTGCTGTCTGCAAATATAAATGGTTGCCTTCATTATCAGTACTGGTAAAATTGCTGGTTCAGGAAGGCTGTAGAAAATAACTTCCCTGAAGGAGCACCAATGTAGCAAAGGCAAATTAAAACCAAAATTACTGACCTTTCAGTGCCATGCGTAGCTGAATAATGAAGAAATGTGGAGGGACCTGTGATATTCCATCCACCATTCCTCTGTTACTTTGAGGCATTGCATTTAGGAGATAGGGAGCTAAAAATGTTTCAATGTGTTTGTGATTTTATTTTGTTTTTGCTTTTAGATCTATAATGGCACATCTTTGGTTTGGGGTACATAGAGTTCAGTAGTCAAGTGGATCTGATATCAGAGGAGTGAAAAAAAGTAGTAATAAGATTATTTTTATAATAAAAATCCATGTATTTAACTAAAAACTCAAAAGATGAGCAGGATAGAAGATTGTCTTGTTTTCATTTTATTCAGCAGTCCATTGCCTTCCAAGGCAGTGAAGGGCTTATCTTTATTGTGAGCGGTATTGTTATTTATCATGCCTAGAAAACTTGATATGATGTTTTGAAAATACATGTAAAATATACTTGGAATAAAAAAATTCTGCTAGATAATTGCATTTGATTACAAGTGAAGTCAAACCTAGTCTTCATATCTTTCTTCACTTAGTAGGTTTTGTTGGAAGGAGGAGAGGTAGATTAGATCTGGTCATGATTTTCCTCTAGAATGTCATACAATTATTCTTTACTCTTTCAATACTTTCAATTCCTATTTTCAAGACTACTTTGACAGCATTACTAGACTCTGGGATATTTTCACTTCCATAGTAATTCTGGGAATAGCAGCTTTTTTCCCTTCTCTCTTCAGCTCTTTTCTTTGGCTATAAAATTCTAAATCTGTTCCTGATTTTGTATAAACTAAACCAAACTTAATTTTAAACATTGCTTTTTAAATTGGTTCAGTTTAAAAGTGTTATGGTTTCTTTTCATTTGGGTGATGGAACTTGGCTGAATCACAGACTTTAAGCAATAGTGGCAGCTGATATTTTTTTGCTATACTTACTTGCAATCCCAGATACTGCATTATCTGTAAAACATCATATATTGAAGCACCTTTGCACTGGTAAAGCATGAGAGTGAAATGATTCACACTAAGTACTAGATAGAAGTTTGCTGTTGTATCAAGACTATTTCTTATAAGAGTTTCTCTCCTCTGAATCTCTTTTCTTTTTCTTTCTATGTATTTACTGAAGTTTACAGCATCTGAATAATAATAATAATAATACATCGTACTTTTGCAAAGGGAATATGTTCAATGCAGGTGTTAATGTTGGGCATTTGTGGGGGTTTTCAGTGGTACTTATAATTATTTAAATTGTAGGTACAGTGTTGTAGGTATGTAATTCTTTGGCAGTTAGTCCCTGGTGAGCTCAAGCAGATGACCAAGTTTGCTAAATCTGTGTCAGACATTATTATCTTTTGTTGTACAGGTTGATTTGGGGTCTGGTGAAGCAGATCAGTATTTTAGTACAATTTATGAGGTGCCAAATGATGTGTTAATATGGAATGAGAGTTAACCATCTATCACTGTTAACCTGTGGAGAAAGAGTGAGGAAGAGACTTTTGTCCAAAATTCCCTGTCTTTCTACTTCCAAAGGCTCTGGAGTTGGATTCTGGGGATTTGCAGTTCTGAAACAAAAAGCATTAAACTTTTGCAAATTACAATTTTCATAAATATTTCTGGAAATCTGTACTAGTCTCATAAATACTGTTTTTCTTTTAATAAAGTTTGAGAAATCTTGTGATAATGGAATCAACAAGATGGGGCAAAGCAATTACCTCATATAATTTGTATTTTTTTTTCATTCAAAACAATAACATAATGTTTTATTTTTACAGATGACTATGGATGAGAAATATGTGAACAGCATTTGGGATCTTCTGAAAAATGCAATCCAAGAGATTCAGCGTAAGAACAATAGCGGTCTCAGTTTTGAGGAGCTGTATAGAAATGCTTATACAATGGTGTTGCATAAACATGGTGAAAAACTCTACACTGGATTAAGAGAAGTGGTCACTGAGCATCTAATAAACAAGGTTTGTCCATTTGTGAATTAAAGTAGAAGTTTCTTATATGAAAGAATTCTGAACATTTATTTAAATAACAGAAAATCAAACTTTCTTATGTTACGTTGTGTTGCAGTTGTGTAGCTTCTCTCAAAAATGGTAGCATAGAGCTAACATCAAGCTCAAATGATTTCATATTCTGGATACTGTTTGTTTTAAGTTACTGATGGAAGGTGGACCATAGGAAGTATTTGAAAGTGTGTAACAGGAAACAACTTTTTTTTTTTGAGGAATAACTGTTAAGAGCTGATAACCTTTATTTATAAAGGTTTGTGTCATTTTTGGTGGCATGTTGTGACTTTCTTAGGCCAAATTTTGTCTTGTTTGCCAGTCAGTTTTTTCATCCGTGGAACAAATAAATACCAATATAAGAACTTGTTTTCTATAGGCTAATGAACTGTTTCACAAGTTAATGAGACAGTTGTGCTGGGATTATGCTCTTTAAAGAGACGGTAGGCTCTGTTCAAAAACAGCAGCTCAGCAACAGCAAAAGTCCTGAATAGCTCACACTGCCGTGTCAACCTTTGCAAAACCATCTAAGTCAGTCAAAATGACATGCAGAAACTTTATGAAGATGTATCATCTGAGAAGAGGAATCTTCATGTCTAGTGTTAAACCGTGGAACCACTTCTTTAGTCTTTGAGAGAAGTTTAGAATTTATTAATAAATACATAAGTGGAAAAAGTTACAAGTCACTTTTTAGGACTCCAATAATATTTCATGGCAATAGGATTCTGAGCCTATGGGAGATGCCTGCCTTACTCCTCATGGTAGCATCCACAGCAGAGAGGTACATGTCCACTTTCATCCCATATTTGATCCCATATTCTGGCTGTGGGTTCAGATGGAGTATCAGATTTTTGTCCTGTTTTTACAAGATATGAAAAGGAAAGTCAGAGACCATCATGTGTCTTGGATGATTACTTCTGGCTGAATTACAGAGAATGGATGGGAGATTTATGGCTAAATAGTGCAGGATGCTTGGGGAATTCTTTTGTGCTTTCCAACTGGAGTTACTGCTGTGGCAGAGAAAGGTATTATTTCTTTTCTAAAATCCTAGTTTTCAAAGGTGTAGTTCAGATAAGTCTAGTCTAAAACTGCTTTGAATGTGGGGCTTTTTTACTTTTTGCAGCAGAGGAGACATCCTCTGTGAAGTGGCTAAATAATTTGCCATTCTTTTCTATAATTGTAGCACATCTGTGACTCAAACTTCTGGTTTCTTTATCTGTGCATTCATAATCTGTACTATTCATATAAAATGTGGCAAATGACTGAGGCTTTTTTTGCCTTGTTCTTGTATGTGCCTATGCACTTAATAACTGTGACACTAAACTTATATTATTCCTAGACTTTAGTTTATCCTGGTGTAATTTGACGGGCGTTTTTTATCTTTGTTCCTGGGTATTCTGCCACTTACCTTAGTTCCTATTTTGCATAATAAAAATTATGCTTTTGCAGAATTAATTATTCTGAAGTGCTGATTGTGGCAGGCTGACAAAAGAGCAGAAGGTTCTGAGTTTGTACTTTCAGTGCAGAGGCTGAGAGGACTGCACAGATAGCAGTGCAGAGAATGCCTTTCTGACACTTAATACTCCTGTATCTGATGCTTTAAAAAAAGCCTTCTCTGATGACCAAATATTCTGGTCTTTAATGTGATCAATCAAATTATATCCATGTGTGTGGGTGATAAATAGATGACCAAAGCTTTTTTCAAATAAAAAGGTTAACTGAGTTTTAGTAGTTAATTGCTGTAGAGGTAGAAAGGCTAAATTATTCTGATGATGCCAGCCTACAAATTAAATAATCCAAGGAAAAGACTAAAAAAATGTGACTTATGGCAAAAATTTCTGAACAATAACAAAAGTTACAGAGGCTAAAAGCTACTGCTTGTCCCTTTTAAATGTTTGCTTAGACACATTATGTTGAGGCATATATAGAGGAAGTATGGGAAAAAATAGTGCATTTATCAAGAATAGGATCAGTTCTATAATGACATCTTATGTTTGTGCCATTAGTATTTGTTGTAAGATAGGTAAAAAAGAAGTTTTGTTTAACATCACGTTTTGTCATAGAAATTTTAGCAAAATCTTTTATGTTCACTGTCTCTTTCCAATAGCAGTCCTGTGGTAAATTTTAAGTAGCTAATGAAGGATAAATGTTCTCATCACAAGTTTTTGTAAAACTTCTATTCAGACAATCAGTGGTGGATGCTAGGATTTAGAAGAGGGGGATTTTGCCAACTGAAATATTGTTCATTAATTTTTGTAACTTTTATAAAAGTGGAAATGTTTCACAGATGAATAGATTGTACTGAAAAACTGTACCCAGTTCAGGGAGCACTGCTGAGGAGCCTACTCCAGATTTGAAATTGCAGTAATCATTGAGCCATAACTGTCATTTGCTGCCTACATCTGCAGGTTATCTTTTTAGAAAAAAGCTGCATTCTTGTGGTACCCCAGTCATGCTGGTTAATTAAGAATAGATGAAGAGACTAGGCAGAGCCAAGCTCTATGTTCAATTGTTTTTACAAATGGTTTTAAAGCTTGGAAAGCACAAGCCTTCATTTTTGGCAAGGCATGGTTAAGAACTGTATTTGTGATTTATGCTAATTTAATTGCCAGGTGAAAGTTGTGCTTATTCAGCATTTTAATTAGCAATCAGACACTAATGAGAAAAGTGTTTACCTTCTCAACAAGAAAACAGTACAGTGCACTGTCTTGACAGCTTAATTGTAAATAAAATAATAGATGCAAATCTGATCAGTACAAGGTGCATGCAAACAAGTTATTACCAAGGATGCTTGATTTTAGACTTGGAGACCCCAATGGTTTGCAGTTCTAAATCACCCTGTTCTGGCTGTGGGATAAAGGCTGTAGTAAGCCAGGTACTCTGCATCACTGAGACGAGTCAGCTTTCTTGAACTGCCTTGCTTTTACTACAGGGTAAGAACATGCCAGAACTTGTCTTGACCTGTGTATTCACATCATTATTTAAGTATGGTACATGTAGAGCTATTTAAAAATACTGCTGAATTTTGAAAGTACTGAAACCTTTTATCCTAATTCAAGTATTCAGTTCCTATGCATCTGATACTTCAATAATTCCTCCTTTTCTTGCCCATTGACAATCTTGTAGTTTGATGTGGACTGTCTTCCTTTACACTTCTCAAGCCTAGTCTGTTACTACTTCACACAAATGTTAAGTATTCCTAAAACACACAGCTCTAAACCATTTGATGATAAGCAATATCATTTGTGTTACAGTAAAAAAAAAAAAGTTGAAGTTAAAAAGTTTACAGGATAATTTTTTAATGTTCCTTTTATGTATTAGTCAGTGGGGCCCAGTGAGGTGCACCCCAGAGTGCTGAGGGGTTTGGCTGATGTAGCTGACAAGCCACACTCCATGGTATGTGAGAAGTCATGGCAATCAGGTGAAGTTCCAGGACCTGGGAACTAGAACCTGTCAGCCTCACCTCTGCGTCTGGGAGGATCATGGAACAGATCCTCCTAGGAGCTGTGCTAAGGTACATGGATGACAGGGAGATGATTTGGGACAGCCAGCACATTTTCACCAAGGGTGACTCTTGCCTGGCCAACTCAGTGGCCTTCTGTGAAGGAGTGACCACATCAGTGAACAAGGGAAGAGATGTGGTCCCCCATAACCTTCTTCTGTCTAAATTGGAAAGAGATAGTCAATGAGCGGAGTTAAATGGATAAGAAATTGTTGGGTGGTCACTCCCACTGGGTGTGGTCAGTGGCTCAGAGTCCCGATGGCCATCAGTGACAAGTGGTGCCCCTCAGGGGTCTGTCCAGCACCTGCTCTTTCAGAGTAGCAGTACAGGCTGGCGTGTGAGAACATCTTTGGTCAGAGGGACAGAGGTACTCGTGGTGGCAGTGTTCAGTGCTGGAGGAATGCTGTGGCGTGCTGGTGCCAGTACAGGCTGAAAGGAGCTGGTCTACTCTGGGACTTAGAAAGTTATGTCTGGGACCCTTTGCAAGCTTTAAAATTTGCTATCTTAATGTTGTAGTGAAAAGGGAGAGGTGAGAGTCATCTCCATCAGGGACTTTGAAATTCTTTCCATAACATCAGTGAAATAGGGAGGAATGACATGAGAAGTTGTGTAGGAGGCAAATTACCTACTGAGCATTAGAGTGAGCCTGACTGGCAATGTATGAAGTGTTATCTCCCTTTATGTTTTCTTAATGATGTTTTTAGATGATCTTGAGCAAGTCTGTTATTATATGGAGGGCAAAAGGTTGTGAGGGAATTGCTCGAAAGTACATAATTCCAGTATTCTTCAGTGTTTGTTTTTTCCTTTTAGCAGTAGGATAGCAGCTGCAGGGCTGAACAGACATTTCTGGTAGTCAGTCCATTAACCTACTTGGGACTCCTAAGATTTTAGAATACTATCTTTTGGACTACTTGGATTTTTCTAAAAGAAACTCTGTAATAAAAGTTCTGAGAGCTTAAGGCCTTGGTTCAGAAAGTGCTGTTCTGTACTGCTGCTCCCCTCAGGAGATTCTGGCTGTCCTTACAGTTTGGAAATTACATAATTGAACTATTTGTGCTGCTGCATCAGGCCAGGCACTGTAAGATAGAAATAGCAGGCCATAAGTCTTCTTTGTGTACACTTAATCAAGAGTTATTTAAAGGTATTGAAAGCTTATACCCACAAACTACTCTTATTGGGGGGAGGGTTCTGTATTTCCTGAAGACCTGTATCCAGTAGAATATACAGTTGGGCCTGAAGTTATACCCAAAATTTCATTCTTGTTACTATAAGAAGACCTTTCATATATTGTGAAGTTGCTAATTTATTTTCAAGTACATCTGTATATGGACAGTCCTATTTAAGCTGGCTTTCCCTGCCATTTACTTCATAACTGCAAATATTGTCACAGAAATCACCAAAGTTCAGCTAATTTAAAGTAACATTTTGCTGATAAAAATCTTTGAGATTTTGAATTTTCTGAGCCTTTGGCAGAGTAGCAACTGTGTCTCTTTGTTTGAAGAGTGAGTATGCACATTTTTTTACTTCAGATTTATTCTGCCAAAGTGGTGTGACTGTGCACCTTTGCATGGCTAAGATGTTTTGTGCATTGTAATGGTTTCCCTGTAGCATTGCTGAATTAATGGTCCATACAAGGAATGTGTTGGACACTTGTTAACTATAAAGTTGCTGTAAGTGATAATTTGCTTGGCAATAGTTTGGTTGGCTTTTGTTGCTGCTGAAAGAATGTCTTTTCAAACTTCTCTGCAGTTTCAAATAAACCTAGAAGAATGTCACTGAGAAGCTTCACAGGGAAACTCTGAAGGTAGCTCCCTTGTACAGCACCCATTCCTGAATTTCCAGCCCATTTCCAGAAATCCACGTGGCACACCATATGTAGCAGAGGTGCCACTACTGCAGAGCATGCCAGTGTCTGCTTGGAAGCAAGTTGTCACTGCTGCCTAGTGGCAAGTGTCCACCCTCTTTTGTGTGACTTGGCACTGGCTGGCCCAGCACAGTTAGTGTGATGGATGTGGGGTGTGTGCAGTCATAAGGGCATACTGCCTCTGTGTTGTTAAAGTAAAGGGTATCATAAAATTGATCAAAAACTACCCTTGGTTATTTGTGCTTGTAATCTTAATCATGCTTTGGTAAGTTTTATTAGTGTGGATGAGCTACCAAATAATGTTTATAGTGTTTTTCCATACTGACCAAAGAAGTGAAAGCAACCATGTCATGTTTGTTTCTCTCGTTCTGGGAGATTCTGCATATTCTTCACAAGTATGTCTGCTGAAGTTTTTAATGCATATTTATATTTTGGCTAAAAACTACCTGGATTGGGTGACAACAGAGGACACGTTTGGGAGACCAAAGGGTAAATGATGATCATGATCAGAAAGAATGAGGCAGCTAACCAGTGCTTATAACTGCATATTATGTTTTCCAAAAGCAAGGAGGGGAGAGGCCTTGCTCAGGTGTGCAGAGTAGGTGTTTGAAAACATAAGAAAGCTTTGAACAACCTATGCATAACTATATTGCCTACATGCAGTAACAAGGTGAATATTATTAGAGTAAGCTTCCCCTGTCCCTCCCTTCCTCCCTCTTCTCTTCTTCCTCCTCCTCCTTCATTCCTCTCCTTTTCTCCTTCATCCCTCTCCTCCTTGAGCCCTTTTTGTCGGATGGTGTACCACGCTGTGTCTCTGGTTTGCTCATCGGAGTTTGTGAGAGTGTTTAGTAGTGTAACAGTTTTGTTACCCTGGTTTGGCCTAATAACTTCATAAAACTGGAATGACAGTGAAGCCTGTCAGGTGTTTGCATGAGACATCGGTGCAGCTTGTGGCTGCCTGGCATGTGTGATTTGTTTCCCTGTCTGAATCTCTCTACTGAAATGGGCACTGTCAGCCAGGTATCAGTGCAAATCAATAAATGTGGACATTCTGTTTGGTTACAAGAGAGGACAGAATATATTTTGCATGTTATGTCAAAATTCAATTCCCACATTTTGTGAACTCTGGAACAAGTTTTTTTATATTCCCACAGGTTTCTCTTTGACATTAGTTTTCAAGTTTGAGCACTGCTGTATATGCCTACTGGAAAAAATCAAAATATGAAAATGGGTTTTTATGATAGTAGGGAGAGTAGTGGCAAAGAGGCATAAAATCTGAAGTTGATGGGACAGATTAACTTGCAAATTCCAAATATGTTCATAAAAAACAAAGATGAATTTTTTTTCTATGAAGTCTTGTCGTTGGCATTAATCTAAGAGTCTGATCCTTACCAAGCAATTGGTTCCTTTCAGAACTTGTTTGCTGTATCTTTATGCTACCTCAGCTTGTCTCTCTAAATGTCATCATGGCCAATTTTCCACCTGTACTTGTTCCTATTTGTAGCATTTACTGCTACTACCCAATGTTCTGAAATTACTTGTGGTAGTAAAATTACCAGCAATTGAAGCACTGTGGCACAGGAAGTGAAAGCTTTGAGGAGTTGTCAAAGACTATTTTTAACATTTGAGATTTCAGGAATGCCTTTGAAATATAAAACCTGTGTTTATTTTGTTTCTCTTGTTTCTAGCATATTTTTCTTACTTATTTTTCCGCAGAAGGGAAATATGAGGTAGGGATAGTCAGCACCCAGGAAAAGCAAGAACCTGTTTGTAAAATTCAGGTCCATAGAGGAGCAAGAATTCTCGTGCTGAAGCTAAGTTTAAGATTTAAATGCTGCAGGAGAAACTGACTTGAGTCTATGTCAATTTTTTTTTTTTTCACTTCAGGTGCGAGAAGATGTGTTAAACTCCTTGAATAACAACTTTCTACAAACACTAAACCAAGCCTGGAATGATCATCAAACAGCAATGGTGATGATTAGAGACATTCTGATGTATATGGTAGGTATTCTTCTATTTTGCACATCGAACAGTGTAGTAAATTGTCCTCCTACCATGCTTACCAGTCTTTTTCCAAAGACTGCTCTCTGTCCCTTGTTTTGAATTTTCTGGGTGCATGCAAGACTGCTACAGCTGTTCGACAAATTGTAATTGGATTCATGTTTTAGATTATCTCATTATCACTTGAAAAACTGATCTAAAAAATAGTTGAACTTTGCAGTTCTTAAAAAATAAGCTAGCAGACCCGTTCTGGCCGATTTTAGATGTTAGTTCAGCTAGTGGTATTTTCTTACTGTTGAAAGCACTATGTTGTAAAGCCTCCTGAAACATCCAGTGTAGTTGTTCTGTAAGCCTTTGGATTTAAAGAGAATAACTTTGCTTAGGTACAGTGTGTGTCCTTTGATGTCAAATTCTAGTTGCATCCTTTGCTGTTCATGAAGAACTTGTGTAAAAGATTAAGCAGTGTACATAGAATGTCATTTTTGGTTGCATGCTTGCAATTTCTTACCTATAGACAATAGAAAAGACTTTTTTTGTCAAGAGAGAGGGCCTGACAGTTTTGTATCTGGACTGTGTTATGTTTTAGGTAGTTGGTAAGTATTAAAATTCCCATAATACTGGGGATATTCTAGGATGCAGGAGAGTATTTTTGCTTAGCTTCTAGACAAAGGTTTTGACTGCAAAAGGAAGTGTTGAGATGCTGTGTTTTTTGTGCAAATTTTTTCCCTTCCAAAATATCCTAAATAGTACAATTGGTGGAGTACTTGAGAGTGAAGACAGACAATAATGGACTTTTTTGTCCAAAAAGCAAATTGACTGGAATTGTACTCTATTTGCTCAACAACAGGAGTTAAGATCTTGTCTTGTAGCTGTTAAAGATCTCATGCTGTGACACTGACCATGTTTGTATTAGCTGTGAAGTCCTCTTTGGTCAATAAGCTACTACAAGTTGAAGAATTTGGAGTGATTACAGAATCACAAACAATTCTTTTTAATGTATTTACTGGCCTTCATGTTGGAGGAGTTGATTTATTTCAGGAGGGAGAAGACTGCATACCAAAAAATAGAGTGCTGGATAAAATGCCATCAGTGACACTGAATGATTGTGTGTCTTATCGTGCCAAAAGGAAGATGGACAGATTGTTTTGAAGATGTACTGTTTTTGCTGTGAGAGGTCCTGGACTCCCTAATCTGTTTATGAAGGACAAGTACAAATCAATTACTGTTAGCTGCATCTAGGCATATTCAAGAATAGTTAATGATTAGATTAATCTACCAAATGTAGTGTTGCATTTTCAGAGAGGTTAGAAAATGGAATTTAGAGCTTTCTAGGGGAGCAGCTGTTGTGTTTTAGCCAAATATTATAAATTATTTCAGCACAGGAGGTGCTGGATAGTCCAAAGTAATGGATAATGCAATGTTACCTGCTGCTCTTAAATAAATTTCTGATCTTTCAAACAGTGGCAGAGAAAACTGGCTTATAAGCTTTCCTTGTTTTAGTGGCTTGACCAGTATATTAAAGGCCAAAAACCTTTTCTGTTTGAGGAAGGGTTGCCTGCTTCAGTTACCACTCCTGGGGGAACAGGAGAGCTGTTTCCTGAGTATTTTTTGCACTCAGAAGAGCAATGCCTTGACTTTGTTTTGAAGCTTGAGAGTGATGTTCAAACATCCAGTCAGCCTTCTCTTTTCCATCAGGATTCCAGGAGAAGGAAATCTGCAGCATTCCTTCAAGTGTAAATTGAATTTCATCGGCTGTGGCTGTCTTTTAGATTGAGAACAGAATAATAAATAAGCTTGAATACCTCTGGACTACATAGCCTTCTGTATGCTGTTTGACAGTTCCTAATTATTCCAAGTGGGTGTTCAGTTGAGCCCTCTGCTTGGCCTAATTATTTGACTCCCACAGATTTTTTTTTCCCCTTGTACCACAGAAACAGAAAAAAAAAAATCCACAATAAAATATATATATATATATATAGTATAACAGTAAAAATAGACCAAAATTATCTTTCAAAATGCTTATATAATCGTAGGGGCACTGATGTTTGTTTTTTAAACCTCTGTAATGTAATATGGGTTTTATAGCTATAGTTTTAATTTTTATTGGATAGAACTATCTAGTGTGAAGATCTACTGCAATGGGCAGGCTCCCTCCTTTGACCTGGAGGGACATAACACAAATTGTCAATAATACATGGTTGATTACAAATTAAAGAATAAGCAATGATTTAAGACCAGGACTACCTTGAAAAATTTGCAGTTTCACCTTTGGCACTGGGATGTCCTCTTGAGTCAGACATAATTTTCTTCATTCACAAAAGACTAAGAGTAAAAACTTCCAGTCTTGAACATGTGTTCATTCAAAAAGTTTGGAAAAGCTGCCAGTACCATGGAGTTATAAAGCACCTGTAAAAGATCAGACCTGACTGCTTTTCAAGAAACAATTTTTGAGAATTTTATAAAATAAGGAGTGATTTGTCCTTACTTTCTGATGTTGAGTCTGAATGACATGTAAGTTTATAATGATATGCTTATGTCAGAAATAGTTTATACATTTTTATTCAAGCAAATCTAATATAACTGGCATTAAAAATTTTTCATCTGAAAAAGCACCAAACACTGTATGAACTGAGTCATCAGGCTTTGTAAATTAATATTGCTTGTGTACTACCAGGAGAAGTATCTGCAATTACCATATGTTTGTAAGTAAAGCGTGACCCAGTCCTTCTCTTGTTTTGTAGGCCATCCCAATTACACATCAGTTTCAGGAAACATACCTATTGCCCAACAGGCCACACTGTGACTTCAATTAAAGTAAAATATTAAATATCCTCTTGAATTCTGGTCTTATTCTCTTGAATTCCTCCTTCAGCCTAGTGATTTTACAATTTAAACATCTTAAATTAAATTATCTGTATCTGTTTTAATGCCACATTTGTTTTCCAGCTTTGTTTCACCCACTGGCTGCCATATGATTTAAGTCAAAACAAACACCTTTCGAAACCACCTTAATTTCTTTCCTCTGTTAATTTTGACATTTTTAAAATAAAAGTCAATGCAAATAAATCTTTTTTAGAAAGGCATGTGTTTTGTATAGTGGAGTTTGTGCATTATGGTGCTTAATGACTAGAACACTTTCAGTTTGAGGTTATGGCAGGATTTCATTGATCATGCAGACCATCCTCCACAAGGCACTCTCAAGTTTGCCTTATAGCTATGTTTTTAAAAATGTATATTACCTTGTCTCTTGTGATTACTCTCTGGTAAAAGTTATACTGCTTTCATTTCTGTTGCAGGTGTAGTATGAGGTTTTTGCAACCTTTTGCTCTTATTGTGCAAGATTTGTCTTTATTTCGAGACATTCCAGGTTCCCTGACTGATTTTTGAGTTGACGTAGTTCACTGGATTTTGTAGGATATATAGCACGAGCTCTCATCCTCTCACGTGTTCAGGCTGCAGTAGTTGGTGCCAGAGCAGATGTAATGCACTCTGTAAATTCTGGCGCTGTCTGCGACAAGCAGTGAGGCACTGAAGCAGTAAAGTCATGTGCTAAGTAGCACCTTTGCTGAGTCAGCTCAGGTACTAAGACAGGTTGAAGTAGTGAAGTACATTTGGGTATATCTGAAATTCAGCCTCACAGTGGCAGTGCAGGTAAACATACCTACAGTGGGCTTTATTTAGCTGCTGTATGGAATGGGAGCAATGGAGGTGGAGTTGTTTGGGCTTTTCTTCAAGCAACGTGAGCGTGTGTATTCTTAGAATGTCAAATAGAAACTGGGTTAAGCTGGATTCTGTGGTGTCTCTTCTTTACTACTTGTGCTTGCTAAATATAAAGCAGTTTCAGGTATGCAAGGGCAGCAGTTACACCCCTGGCTGCATTACTGGCCTATGGGTAGTGCCAGTTACACACTGTCAGAAGTGAACAATTGCTCCTGAAAATACAGCTGGGATTTTTCAGAGGGCAGAGATTCCCTTCTCATCTGTGCTGTGCACACAGCTGGTGTCTTTTTTTAGGCCAGCACTGACATGTTGGATACATGAGTTTTGATGAACGACTCTCATTGTCCATGGCTTACACACAAGGTAATCGGGAGAAGTGTTGCTTTTATTTCCAGAACTGGGATCAAAGACACTTACTGTGTACACAAGGGTGTCTGAAGGCTGCTGCATCATCCAGGTAGTGCATCCATGCAGAGATGGGTAAAATGTGGCTACTGGTACCTTAAGTAGGTGACTTCAGTTTGGAATTATTCTGCAGTGTAAGCAGGATTGTAATTCATGAATAATTGCGGTCTGAAACTCCATCCTTGTCTCCTGAAAGTTACTCTTATCTTTAAGCACCCACTGCTTCTCTCCCGTGGGAAGTGATTTTTGTTCAGTAGTGTGTAGCCTTGTCAGTCAAACCTGTTCCCAGGTTCTGTGTGATTTTCTTTTATAGATTGGGAGAGCTTCCAGCAAATGTGAACTGTTACCAAGGGTGAGCAAATCAGCAGGATCAGAAGTGTTAATGTTGCTGCTCTGGTTTGGGTATTGTAGAGAGGTCTGGCTTACTGCAGAGGCTGCTGATAAACTGAGAGGAGTTACTCTTTCACAATGGCAGTGTTCAGCACTGCCACAACAGAAGCTATGCAGATGAGTCATGGCCATGGCTTTAATCCTTTAGATACCCTTCTGCCTGTGCTTCAGAGGCATGAATTTTTTTAAAATAATAATTACTTTCTTTTCTCTTCAGGTTTTATAGTATTAGACACTGTTTTAATTTGCTCTTTCATCTCTTTTAAAATGTATTTTAAGTTTGTCTTACCTGAGAATCACATTTACTTCTGTTCTTGATGCAAGTGTGTAAATGAGGAAGTGAAATAAACAACCCTATATCTAAAAAAAAACCAGAAAAACAGAAGTAACCTATTCCAAAGACCTAGCCCACCTCATGTCACTGAACTGACTTCAGGAGAGCAATTAGTAAATGTTGTGCTTTGAGACAGCTGAGCTTGCTTCAGGAGCAACAGAGTAGGCATATCTGACAAGTTCCCATCTTGTTCTTTCATTTAAACTAAGGGCTGTCTGTCTGAAGGCAGAGAGTGGGGAAATCACACCTGAATTGCTGAACGCAGTGTTTTACTGAGCTCTGGTCACCAAGTGGCAATCTGACATATAATTAGTATGGGAATAATTTTGCCATGTGAGTACAGGTGCTAAACAGAGCTGTCTGTTCCTTCTTGTTTTTGAAATTGCAGAATTTATGTAAACTTGCAGTTTTGGGATATTTTTTCCATAGTCTGAAGCATAACATTTGTTCTTTTAACAGTTTCATTTTCCAGGTGTTTGAGTAGCTTTACTCTTTATTCTGCATGTGATAAAGCACTTAAGATAGTGATAGAACCAGTAGAGAAGCTAATCTTTCTACTCAATTTCATAAATTGACCATTATCCTTTATAGAATTTGATTATTTGTAGTGTTATTGTTTTGTTATAGCTGTATACATTCTTAGGAAACCTCATCCCAGCCAGATTCATGAGTGGGTACAAAACTCATAACTTTTTCTAATATCATTGTCCTGATGCTTAAATGGTAGCAAAGCAGTATTTTTAGTAATTGCTTAAGCTGTGATATTAGAGGAATGGATTATGCCCTGACAGAAATTTAAAAAAATGATTGCCCATCTCAGAAAGCAGTTGTAAAAACTCAGCTTTTCTATTCTTAATATTGTTTTAAGTGGTCTGACCCAGTAGTGGCTGTTAATCACATGCATTTTCTGTCTGCTAGTGACTTTATTAATAGCCTTCCTTTTTTCAGAGTTAAGTTGGGAGAGGGGAATAGGAAAGGGGAGACAAAATTTTGGAGCATTTCTTTGGGTAGCAGTAAGAGACTCAGGGTCTGCTTAGCAATCTCAGTCAATTCTGTATGATGGATTTTTGGGCCATGCAGTTTTTAAATGCAGATCTGAGGACCAGCTTTGGCTTTTAAAAGTAGGTGGATAAAAAATGCGTAGTTGAAGAGCTTGATCTTCCCATAGGCAGATATAATATATGGAGACAGTATTTAAACATACATGGAAATGTAAAAAATCTTTTCTTCTCTCTGTCTTCTTTTTTTTGGAGGGGAGGTGGTGTATGGGTGAGATGATAATGAAACATAACAAGGTTTTGAAATATTGCTCAAGTTGAATGAAAGTGAATTTGGGGAGGGTGGAGGGAGAGATGTCTACAGAAGTCTTATGTAAAATTTTGCAGTAACTCTTCTTCTTTTGGCTCTGTATTTGCTGCTCTTTATCTAATGATGCTATTTCAGGAAATTTCACTGAATATTGAATATTTTTTGCCTAAAAGGAGTGGTAGGAAGATGCATGGAGAGGAGGGTGAAGATAAATCATTTTTCTTAAAGATCAGAAAGAGATGGAAGGGTTTGAGTAGATAAGTAAAACCTCTTGCAAATAGTGCTATGGATTTAGTCAGGAGTTGGAGACTCCTCTGCACCCAGACTAAAAAGTGGGAAGGCTGTAGATCTGTTCTGGCGTGCTTTAGTCATAAATGCTGTGCTTATTCTCCTAAGCCAACTAGAACTTCCAATGTAAATGACGTTTTGAAAAATGGGACTGATTTTGAAGGGTATACATAATTTCTTTCTATTAAGAGAAAAGATACATTTGGTCATATTTCCACTACAGAGAAGGAATTGATCTCTTGTATTTTTGAAGAGCATCGATGCAGTGAATTCATAATTTTATTGCTGTCCTTGTTGTAGGACCGAGTGTACGTGCAACAAAACAACGTGGAGAATGTCTACAACTTGGGCCTGATAATTTTTCGAGACCAAGTCGTACGTTACGGCTGCATCAGGGATCACCTGAGGCAAACTCTGCTGGATATGATTGCAAGAGAAAGAAAAGGAGAAGTTGTAGACAGGTAAGATGTTTGTAAGTGAAGTGTTCCATTGTAAATAGTAGCTGTCAGTTTTTAAAGAGTGACTCAAGAACATACACAATTCTTTATTTAAGACCATTATTTTGTGATCACAACTAAAATTTCTTCATATATTGGAGTAACATACTTCTTCGAGTGTTATGTTTTAGCATAATGGTAAACAGGGAAGCTTGTTAATATATTTTTTACTCTGCCTGCATTTCTGTGGCTACGATTGCCCAACATGCAATTCAGGAAAAGAAAAAGACTCCCCACCTACAGCTGTGTATTGTCCCCTACTGCTAGAAAGTGGAATCTTTTTCTAGACACAGTTCTTTTGTTTTCATTAACTTGCTGATATATTTGAATTTTGGTGGCATTTATTTTGTGTTCAGTTGGGGTTTTATTCATTTTTTTAGATTTTTGTGTGGTTGTTTTTTTTTAAACAGACAGCCATCCAAAAACCTAAAACTTTGCGTAGCAGCTTCCACATGTATGGTTGGTCTGAAGTTGCAGTTGCTCAGTTCTGACCTATGTGTGCAATTTTATTTGAAGTAGTATTTTGGGTTAATTTCTTTATAAATATATATATATACATATATATTCTTCATCATTTTATGACTTAGTAGAACTTGAGATGTGTGTCCCTGTCATTGCATTTAAAATACTTAATAAACACTGTCAGCTCTTTAGTTTTGAAAAAAACCAAACAACCTTGCTCGTGTAGTGTTCTTGAAAATGTCATGCACTGAACAGATTAGAATGGACTTTCTATTACTACATGCTATTAAAGTTAGTATTGTGTTATGAGTTGTTATTCTGCTGTGTACTCTGTCTTACAAGCACATAGATTTCTCAAGTTGTTAACAACTTACTTTTTGGCAGAGGCGCAATAAGAAATGCTTGCCAGATGTTAATGATTCTAGGTCTTGAAGGAAGGTCAGTCTATGAAGAAGACTTTGAGGCTCCATTTTTGGAGATGTCTGCAGAATTTTTTCAGGTACAGCAATACCCTCTTTGGAATGTTGTTATAACTCTCTGGAACTGTCAGATTTGGTGGTACTTCACACACTTACTGCTTTTTTGATGAGTATGTCCACCTCCATTAAATGAAATAAGAAAAAGAGTCATTAAATTTGCAGGGAAAAGTAACACAGATTTTAAAGAATTAGCATAATATATGAATGTAGTTTTGAGTTATGGGTGCCAGTGACATGTACAGTAATCATCATGCTAATCTGGTGCCTGCTTTAGGTTGTTTCATGTAACTTAGCCTCTATCTGCTTTGCCCCTACAGTCTTTTTGAAATGCCAATAGCATGAAAGGTTCAAACTGTTTCAGGCTTGGAAACCTGTCAAACTGCCTTCGAGGAAGCTTTGTTTCCTTCATAGTTTTCACATTTGTGAATTATTTTTTGTAATAAAATAAACCAAGTCAAGGAACTAAGCATATCCAAGTGGCTCTCCAGTTGTTGATCGGCCCCCAAACAATACATTCCAAATATTTTCTGAGGGGGTTTCTTTGTGAGATACTTGGAGGAGGAAAGCTAGTTAAATGCTTGTTGAGTGTAATCATGATCATCTTTTGCTGGAAATTGGTGGAAATTTTTAAATCATGTTAAAAAATATCTAGATAAGGTAATTTGTGAGTCTCCCATTTCTTACGCAGGATCAACAGTCATATGCTCTGATCTCCTAACTTCCTTGAAAAGCAGAAGCATATGTTGCACAGCCGTTTAAATGTCACTGTTCTGTTTTTCATTGGTGCTTATATGAAATTAAGAAAAATAATTACTTTCATTTAAGTTCTATTACTTAGCTCTGCCTGAAAAATAAGACATTTTTTTCTCCAAAGACTCTGCTGACCAGTATGAATAAAAACAGTTTGACAAGAAACAGTGTGCTCAGCATTGTCACTATTGACAATGAGGAGAACTACCACAAACTGGTATTTGGGAGGAATTTTTGATCCTTCCCTTTCCCCATCTTTGTTTTCTTTGAACCTGCAGCTAAAACTCTAGTTGGTAACTGGAAACTAAGTTGACTTGGGTTGTTTTACTATGAAAAATACTTTGTCTATTTTGCATGTACCCACTTATGTAACACAGTTAGTATAATAGAACCTTTATTTTGTTTTAAGAGTGTGTGTGAATCTTGGATGGGTTGGACATGCTGCGTTTGATTTGAACTTGTTTATAAACGTTGATCTGACATGTTTTCTTTTTACCCTTTACAAAAAAGTCTGAAGTATTAATTTGTGTTAATCACAGATGGAAAGTCAGAAATTTTTAGCTGAAAACAGTGCTTCTGTATATATAAAGAAAGTAGAAGCTAGAATTAATGAAGAAATAGAGCGGGTGATGCATTGTCTGGATAAATCAACAGAAGAACCCATTGTGAAAGTTGTTGAGAGGGAACTTATTTCCAAGCACATGAAAACTATAGTGGAAATGGAGAACTCTGGGCTAGTTCATATGCTGAAAAATGGGAAGACAGAAGGTAAGACTGCATCATTTGTGATTCACAAATGCTTTTGATACTGCTTATTGTTTTTAAACATGGCATCAGTCAGGCTTAACATTTGTGTTCCTGTGTAATTGTGGAAACATTTAGTGACTGTTTCACAAACATCTGAGAATATTCAGTGACTATTAGATGGTTCTTAAAACAGGGCCCATATACTTGACTTGTTTCTGTTTAGTACCAGGTACAGGTAGTTTTGTGGTAAACCAAATATCTCATAAGAAAAGTACAAATCCATTGTAGTGGTTTTTTGTCACCAGTTGACCATGAGCCATTTTATTACTTCCATTCCTCTAATAAATATTTGTGAAAATGCTTCACATTTTTTTGACTCATAGGCAATTATTTAAAAGTACTTGTGTAAAGGACTTGAACAGAAGCATTGCAGAACCAATTCTTTAGGAGGGAGCGCTGTTGCAGAAGGGAGTTGGCCGTTTCTAAAGGATAAGAAGCAGCTTATTGAAGTGGTTGAAACAGAAGGGCTTGGCGTGATTTACTTTTCCCTAACAGAGGTTAATGTGGGACAGAGTGACTGAATGAAAGTTATTATGGAAATAGAGCCTAAAAGCAGCATAACGAAGAGAGGGATTGTAGTATCTATATTTAGAAATCAGTGCTCACTCAAAGCCATGAGAATGGGAACAGCCTTGCTGCTTAGATTAATGGCCTTTGTTCATTAAAGCAGCTTCACAATTACTAGGTGATAGTCAGAGCACAAAGTGACCACATTTCCTAGCTGTAAAAAAGAATTACTTTTAAAAAATTAAAAAAGAAAGTGATGGTAATATACTTAACACTTTCTCCTTTAATATCCAGTTTAGATAACCTTTGGGCTGAGAGTGCAAGGATGTTGAAGGGTATTCATAAAATACAGGAATTTGTTTAACTTTTATAGGCCTTGGTTTGATTCAATTAACTAGTAGAGTGGAAGTGCTGCTTTGTGAAGATGAGATTTTTCATAAAGGTACAAGGATGGATTGTTCTTTTGGAAAGCAATGTTTAGCCTAAGTCATTTGTCATTATTTTAGGTGGATGAAACATAGTCGTGTAAAAGTGTATGGCTGGCTGTTAGATAAATATCAATTAAACTATAAATTTTTACTGGTTTTTCCTTTTAATACAGAAACGAGCATCTCATTAGTGCTGTCCTATTTGATTTAACTTACTTTCCAAAAAAAAAACACACAAAACCTAAAAAGGTTTGATACGGTGCTTGATTTTTGGGAATGATAATCTTGGACACGACCTTCTTAAATACCCCTGGAAAGCATAATCTTGCTGAAGGTCTGATAGAGTCAGTATCCTTTAGCATTAGCATCATCTTTTGCTGGCCTGGAGGTCAGCACTGAGAGGTTCCCTTCTACAGACAAGCTAGAGTAATTGAATACAGTCTTTGCTTTTCATTTTGATGCTGCAGCATCTTCAGGGCTTAAAGAAGGAGGAGCTCAGAAGAATCTCAAGCCTGAGCTGTTACAGGATGGTTTCTGTGGCTCAAGTGGCTGAACTTCAGCTGTCAGCATTAGCTCTGGGATGAGTGTGTCACTGTTGAGTTAGGAATGGCTGGTTACAGCGGCAGTAATGACTCCATGCGCTTCATTGAGAAAACTTGCCCTTTAATAGATGAGTTAGTGCACTAAAATTGTATTGGTCTAGCAAGTGACACCCCTCAGCCCATTGGTGCAAGAAGGACAACATCTTCTTGAAAACATCTTACTACAAACATCACGTATCTCATGCTCAGTCATGTTCAGAAACACCAGGTGCAGGGATTGTTTTAGTTCTTTCTCTGCACTTCGTCACAACATTCCCAGGACGGCCTGTGAAAGTTGTGACCAGGCTGTCAGCAGCCACATGAATGAGTTACAGAAGTGTAGCACACACAGAGGTGTCCTGCATAATCTCTCATTCTTGCTTGCAGACCTTGCTTGCATGTACAAGTTGTTCAGCCGTGTGCCAAATGGTCTGAAGACGATGTGTGAGTGCATGAGCTCGTACCTGAGAGAGCAAGGCAAAGCGCTGGTTTCTGAAGAGGGAGAAGGGAAGAATCCAGTTGACTACATTCAGGTAGTTAAATACTTTAACTTCCTTTTCTTTCCCACATTCCCCACATTACCAGTTTGCCACATACACACAATTTATAAGGCATACCTTAATGTTGATTCAAAAGGAGTTGTTATTAATAAGCCAAATTTATAAATATTTTTAATGTATGTTCTCTGAATCTTCAGACTTGTTTAGCGCTCTTACTTAAGTTGGTTGGAAAGTACTTACTAAGTTCTTGTGCTTTTAGTAGTTGCTTTTAATAAACAAATTACTCAATGTAATTATCTAACTGCTGGGAACTTGTTGGATTTCCTTAAATGTTGTGTCTCCAGAGTGAGTTGTATGTCTGCTGACAAATAGCTTTATAGTGTGAACTTTGTTTAATTTTTTTTGTTTAATTTTGTAATGTTAGCTCTCAGTGTTTATTGAGGCAAAAATCACATGACAATATTTCATGGCAAGCTTAGCTGTGACTGAGAGGTGAGTGTGTTTATCAGTCATAACAAATTACTCATTCCGTTCTGTTTCCCTAAGAAACAGAACAGTTCTGCATGTTAAAAGATGTGAGTGTTCTTTCTTGTTCTCTCTCACTAAGTGATGTGTACCATTAATTTATCAAGATCACAAAATACGCTTCAGAATTATTTGTCGTCTTTTCCATTGTCTCTCAGAAGATGCTTTGAAACCTGCATATAAAACCTGTAGAGTTCATTGAACCTTAAAGCTGTGTTTCTATAAGTGGAAGATGTTTTATATTTAATGTGAAAGTGTGTATTCATTAAACATTGTCTGAGGTTTTTAAAAATGTGTGGTTCAAGTCCTTGTGTCTGTTCTTCCTGAGAAACATTTAATGTATGTCTGTCATTCTCTGCTGTTTTGTTTGAAAACAATCACTGATAGACCTGGTTATTATTTGAAGAAGCCATTTGAGTATAAAAACATTTTTGATTGGATTATTAATTTTCTGGCAATGCTGAAGCAAACTTCTTACCGGGCTTGAACAAGAATCACCTTTTCAAGGCCTGGTAAAAAGAAGAGAGAATGCCCTTGAAAAATTATTAGGTGTAATGATTAAGGACTCTTACATTTGTGATGGTGTGATTTAGGAAAAAAAGAAGAGGGGTCGGGGAGGGGCACAAATGGTGTGGAAAGTAAGTGTCTGGATTACTTTGAAGTAATTTTCACTCCTGATGGGCCTAAAGAGGTATCATAAAAAATTTAACTGAGAAAGATTAGATCTAAAAACTTAATTATAAAGATAACATCAATGTTCCCTGTCACAAAGGTGAAGAGCAAAATGAGGCTGAAGAAGACTTGCCTATGTACTTTGGCTGAGCTCAGCCCCTCAGTATGGACTCAAGCATCTCATGAAGATGTCCTAGGGCAGGGATGGACATTCACTTACTGAAAAACCCCCAAAAAGGTTTATCTACCACTTCCACTGGGGATGGAAGCAGAGAGGAATATCTCTGAATTGAGAAACCACCTTGCTCTTTTCATCTCAATCATATTCATGTGAGTCTATCAAGGACAATAGCACTAAGGAAACAGACATGGAGGCTGCGTTAAACCATTAAGAAAAAAACATCATAGCTCAGCACTCCTCCCACAACATGACATCACCCTGAGCATAATTGGTGAGATGATTGCTAAAGCATTGCCAGGGGATTAGATTTAAAACTTTGTATAATAGTTTGAAGGGATGTTGAAATGCTTTTGTAATTCAAGGTACTAACAGTTTCTCCTGTTTAACACCAGGTTGTTCAGATGGTGTACTCCTGGAGAGGAGACATGAGCTAACCTTGGTAAACAGAGAGATAGTGGGATTTACTTTGAATTTAAAATTTCTAATACGCATTAATTAGCCTGTCTAAAGATCATTCCTTTAAGTGAGATGGTGAGTTCCTAAGAAACATTACTACTTCTTTGAGTAATTCTTGAATGGCTTCTTTAAGTAACCGTATATGAATAATTTCTTAAGAATCTGGAGATGTAAATATCTTTTAACTTGAAGAGTTTTTGCAGGCAGTGGTTGTCCGTGACAAATCTAACTCTCAAGTGATATTTTCTCCCCCTGCCTGCCAAATGCTGTCACAGTTAAAACCTGTGTATCATATATATGTAGCAAGGTGCTCAGGTGATTTTAAGATGCTTCCCCCTTCTATACTCAGTTGCTTTAACCTTGGGTGAAGATGGTATAAACTCTAAAAATGATGCTGAGAGTCCAATGGTTTAGTTCAGAGGAAGTGGTTCAGTTCAGGTCCCTGATGCTTGTATCTAACTTTCACATGCTCCCAGTGACTGCTAGTGATCAGCAAGAAACACACGGCTGAACAGTGCAGAACATGTACCTGGATTAAATTAGGGGGAAACACAAATGCTGACAAGTTTAGGCCTGTTGTTGCAGTGTGTTTTCTCCTCAAACTTGTTCAGTAGCTCTAGGGATGCACTTAATGGGTGCTTAGCCTCAGCTTTCCCATATGCTGTGTTTATGATACTGACTTTGTCCGTGTTGTTTGAAATAGAAAAGGAAAACTTAATGAGTGCAATTTAATTTAAGTTGCTGATTCAAAAATACAGGAAATCAACCTATTTAACAAAGGTGTTTAAAAAGCTTTCTTAATCTGACAAGTGTATTGTAACAAACTGCACGAGTGTTTGACACCAATATTTTTGCCAGTTTATGTGAAAATTGCTTCTATATGAGATTCATGGCAGCAGTAGAAATTTAAAAATGGAAATGAAATTTCAGATACTTTCTAACAATTCTGAGAGAGCATTGCAGAACCTCTGACTCTAGATCTGGTCTTCGCTATGACCTCATCTATTATTATTGTTTCCCAGCTTACAACTTCACATCAGTGAAAATGGTTTTGCTTTCTTTCCATTTTTGAAAGGGTTTACTGGACTTGAAGAGTAGGTTTGATCGCTTCCTCCAGGAATCTTTTAATAACGACCGCCTCTTCAAGCAGACGATTGCGGGTGACTTTGAGTACTTCCTTAACCTCAACTCCAGGTCTCCAGAGTACCTCTCATTATTTATTGATGATAAGCTGAAAAAAGGAGTCAAGGGAGTAAGTATAAATCAACTCAAAATATCATGCTTTTTGCTCTGTAGACTTGGATGGAATTAAACTAAGCTACTTTCCTAAGAATTATTTTTATATTCTGAGAAGTAATAATTTTTCCTTCAGAAAGGTGGATGTAACACATCTGAGCTCATAACACTTTAGATCTAAACTTACAGAAAAATCAGGCATAAGGAGATCTGTGTGGCTTGTCACCTACCTCTGAAGCAGCATACTTGACCTACTTGCAGCAGATATTGCCTCAAAAAACAATTAGGTTGTGGTAGATTCTGCAGCTCCCTTCTTTTGAAACCTTACATATCATTTCCTTAAGTATATTTATGTTTGGCAGCTACTCTCATTAGCTAATAATTTCATTTGAAAATTAATTTGGTTAGAGAAAAGGGTTTGTCTCTGCTGCTTTTTACTGTTTTTACATACCAGAGAACTATTAGCATATCTGTCTTCTAGTTCTAAGTCCATTTGTTGCCTTCAGTCTTAGCTTCTTCCATGAAATTTTCTGAGGTACAGAACCCAGAACTGGACTGGATGGTTCAGCTGAGGCTTCAGTTACTCTAAATAAAACTTAATAGTAGAGCGTAGAACTTAGGCTTTGGGAATCAAATAGTAAATTCTGTTTTTTTTATGAAACAAACAATCGGTTTGTTTGTGTGGCACTAGACAGGCTTTGCAAAACATATGTTAAAATTAAAAAGCTTTCACTCCAAACTAACTTTTCTAGTCCTAATACTGATTTCCCTCATGCTTTCTTAAACTTACCCAGGAACTTCTACTGTATTTATCAAGGCATTCTACCCATTCATTGTTTCCCTTCTCCCTCGCTCTTGCCTTTTCCTTCATTTTTGATCTATTTCTTTCTCCACTTTGAGTTAGTGCACTGTTCTTTTGGCTGTCAATCATATGTTGGACCAGTTTTGTTGGCTACTGTTAGACCATCTGCTGCTATGAATTACTTTAAGTACTTAGGTTATGTAAGACACTTCTGCTGGAAGATAAAAACGAGCAAATTATTTCTTTTACAGCTAACAGAGCAAGAAGTAGAAACTATATTGGATAAGGCAATGGTTTTATTCAGGTTTATGCAAGAGAAAGATGTTTTTGAACGCTATTACAAGCAGCACTTGGCAAGAAGACTTCTCACTAATAAGAGTGTTTCAGATGACTCTGAGAAAAATATGATCTCCAAATTAAAGGTAAGACAGTACTTGCATACTTTTTAGGGGTTTATCTTTCTTTTTTGTTTTTCATAAACAAGGTTTCTTCAGTTTTTACATGAGACATATAGATAATGTTGATGGCTGCTAAATAGAGAGTTGATGTTGAAAGCCCTGACAGAAAATACAAAAGGCTTTTCAAATATTTTCATGGAAATAAAATGAGGGAAATACTGAAAAGCCCCTGTGATGAGAGTGCAGTCTAGAAAACAATTTTTTTCCTAAGTTTTTAAATAATAGGACAACTGCAGAGACGGAATTTGAAGACTGCTTTTTCCTAGATTTTCCATTATTAACAGTACAGTTTTGTTATTGCTTGTGGTGGTTTTTAGTTGCCTCCATCAGCAGACTGATGATGATGCTCAATTCCTTTTTGATTTAAGTGGTTTGAAAAAAATAATCTTCATATCAGTCTCTAGAAACACATGTTCCTTAGTTGGTTAAATATTGATTAAAAAGACCAAGAGATGGAGAAGAAGGCAAAACCTAAAGTTGAACTGACCTTAATTCTATTGCAGCTTCTTCTCAAGTGCCATGATAAATGATTAGAGCACTTCTGAAGCAGAGGGATCCTAAAATCAGACTACACTGATCCTTATTTTTGACCTTCATATCCTATCAGTGAGCAAAGCCTGTTTGTATCAGATTTCTCCAAATTTCTCAGTATTAATTCCTTCTCAGTTACCTCTCCACCACTTTTAGCCTGGTGATTCAGAAGGCACAGGGCACACACAGATTTGCAAGATGCATCAGGGCACATGAAGTGCCCTCTTTCCTTGCAGAGCTGCAGAGTGGTCAGGATGCTGAAGCTAACATGCTTCCTTTGCCATGTATTCACAGTATGGGTTAGAAACAGGCCTGCATCTGCACATCTGTCTGTGTGCAGATGTTCCTGATTCTCACAAGGCCTAGGAATCTTGCTGAGTAATCTGCAGTCAGCCTTCAGAATAAAACACTCCTAGGACAGCAGGAGTTTCGCTGTGATGTAAACAGGATTCATTTCCCTTTACAGAATTGTGCTAAAAGCAGGTGAAAAGTGTATGTCTTGATTTGATAATCTTTCCCAGTTTTTTTGATATAGAAATCTAGCACAAAAATACAATAACGAAGAAAAGAGAAGGAAAGTAAGTTAAGATCTGTGCAGGTTTGGATCTTTACGTAAGATAGGAAACTTTTCTCACATATGAATATAATGCAAATGGAAATTCCAGTAACCAAAAGTAAAGAAATGTAATTTTGAGGATTTATAAACTAACTTTAGTCTTGCAGTTTGCCTATCAGAAGTTTTGTTTTCATAGTGCTGGCACAACAAATTATTTTGTGTGTTTTTAGACTGAATGTGGATGTCAATTCACGTCGAAACTGGAAGGAATGTTCAGGGACATGAGCATCTCAAACACAACGATGGATGAGTTCAGACAACATCTTCAGGCGACAGGGGTAAGTGCTGGGGTCTGTGTGCTTGTCCTTTTGCTTCAGTACAAACTCTGCACCTCTGTCCACGCTGGTGGTTCTTCATTTGTTGGTAAATGCGTGTGCCGAGAAGGACTTGGTCAGCTTCTGCAGATTGTTCCTTTTACTGTGTGAAAGTATTATATAAACTTATAAACTGCATTAGCATTTCCTGAAATGCCAGGGTCGGTTTGGAGCTCGATCCACAGCTCGAGTGGTGCCAGTTTCATTCCATAAAATCCGTGTGCCCAAAGGGCGCGGCTCAGCGGCTCTGCCGGGCGGCACCGCCAGGGGGCGCGCTGTGCCCGCTC